>BCKE01000017.1:388787-444052 GCA_001600495.1 Pilasporangium apinafurcum | reverse complement strand
TGGAGATTCTGTCGTTGGCTCTGGAGCTGGAGCTATCTCCGTTTCCTGTGATGGTGATGGAGATTCCGTCGTTGGCTCTGGAGCTGGAACTGTCTCCGTTTCTTGTAATGGCGATGGAGAAGTGGTCGTTGGTGCCGGAGAAAATTTGGCATCCTCCTGGGGCGTCGGTGCTGGTGTCGTGGCAGCAGGCGTCACAGTTGGCGTATCATCCTCCGCCGCATCACACTTTTGAGGCAACGTGCTAGGCTGATTATCACTCAGCCGCGCTTCGCCACAGTAGCTATTCGCGTAGCAGCCATAGGTCTTGCCATCCGCGAGCAACTGGCAACTGGAGCCAAATTCGAGGTTTGGTTGTGCCTCAGGGCATTTCCCCTCAGGCGAAGTAGAGCAAACGGCTTCGGAAACATCGTTGACACGTGCGCAATACAACGAATTGTGACCGACGACACTCACTGGGTACCAGCCATTCGAGCCATCGCACGTGGTCGGGAGATCCGGTTGGAACGAACAAGGTGGGCTAGACGCAGAGACGCCTACAAGTGAGACCAACGCAAGGACGAGTCGAACGTTCATTGTTGAGTTCAATAACTTGTTTGTTGTTCACAAAAGGAGAAGACCACGTAGAGATGGTGGTAAGGCTGGTTGGGTTGTTTTGAGGTCAGATTTACCACACACGCTTGAGGCTTGTGAAGCAAATGCTGGAATGAGCGAAGATTTGGAAGCGTGAAGCCGACTAGGCTCATGACTATTCATATGCGTAGTTGACCAAAGCCGTTGCTGTGGTTACGATGATCTGGAAACGAACAGGACCGGCTACCAAAACCTACAAGCACAATTTTCCAACAGCACGTGATGTAGTCTCAGTTCGACTTGGCTGTCTCATGGATCGTTACTCGGATAATTCCTTTCTATCTTTAGCTACGAATTTCTCGACATTGTACATATCTCTGTTGGATTGTGTCTATAAAAATGACCAAAGAATATTCCCGTGGAATGCATCAATCAGGGTATCTCAAAGCAACATGTACAACTAAAACTGCCAATATGGTGTATCTTTATGTCTGAAATACTGGGATGTGATTTCCTGATTGTATCCTTTGGTTATTGCGAGGCATTGGTGTGCCTGTTTGACCTTGATCGGATCAGCAAGTAACCTCATGCAACAGATTAATCGAAGTAGAGAAGTTATTTCACTAAGGAAATGGATAGAAAAGCAATATATGAACACATGATGAATTCTCTTTGATCCATTATTAAATAGCAATACAAAATAAAAGTCATAGAGCTAAACCTTCCGTTCGGTCCACTCTTTTTGCTCTTTTTCTACTCTGTTTTCCGCTTTCCAATAGAAAAGCATCTAATCACAAAGTTAGACGAACGCACTGCTCATGCGGTAGATAAACGACGACTCGGCGAGTGTATCATGCTGTTCTGGTGTGAGCGCCTGTTCAAAATCTTGCACTTTCTTGTCCTCGGCCACCAATGTCTTGGCCGAATGTGCTTCCATGGCTAGCACTGAGTCCTGAAGCTTCTTCCATTGCTCGGAGCTGTTCACCTGTAAGTACCCACGACGTAGCGTCATGAGCGCCACACTCGAGTGCGCCATCGACACCAAGACAAACTCGAGGGTATACTGCTGATCCAACAGCACCAGTACCGCCAACGTGGCGGTAGCAAGGATCGTCCAGAGCACCGAAACACGGTCCATCGCAGCTGTCAGAATGGCAATTAGCTTCCAGAATAACATCTCAGTCTTCAGCACGTTGGCATTTGTTGCATGTCTGGGATGGCCCAGGAAATCCATGACTTTTAGGACAAAGTTCTCAACAGATCGATAACCAACAACTTGCCCCACGACGGTTTCCCATTGACCGTCATAATTGGCAGCTTTTGTTGGGATTTCGAGATGTTCACAGCCAGGGAGTTTGTGCTTCTTCATCCATGTGAGCGCGTCTTCATACCCCAACTCATAAAGCCATTTCATATCCCGTTGAGACGGCGGGTACATGGACCACCACGCAGGCACATACCGCGAAGGACGGATGTCTGCTCCGGAGAAGACGTTGGGGCTGATAGTGATGGTCTTTTTACCATGAAACAGCGGCTGATTGTCCATCAGACCTCCATCGATGACCCATTCGCCTTCATGTTTGAAAGGCAGACCGACAAGTGGAGTCGCACAGCAAGATGCCACCATTGTGTGCAGTAAATGCTCAGAGGAGTGGAATCTTGATGTGCGCCGTGATTCCCAGGCCGACAAGGAAGTGTAGACGACTGTAACTTTGTCGTTGAGCTCCTCGAACTGCTCCACGTTCCCATGTGTCGTAATGGCATCGACGAGGTACTCGCGCATGTTGAAAGGACCACTCCAACTGCCTCTTGCCTGGGGGACATAACTCTGAATGACGGATTCACAGATGGCATCGAAATCGGAGCCCAGCACCAACGACACGATCGACAAAGAACCCGCGGACGTGCCAATGAATTCCGCGTTTTCATGCAGCCGCTGTTCACGTAGTGCCTTGGCGACGCCGTACATGTAGACCATGAGCCAACCGCCGCCAGAGAAGGAAAAGTGGAGCTTTGGCATCTCCTTTGGCTGTTCAGGGATTGTTGATGGATGAGTTGCCAATGAGAAACGAAGTGCCGAGCGTCTGCGATGTTGGTTATGAAGTGAACTGCGGCGATGAAACTCGGGGTCTTCCGAGTAGCGCATCTCGAGATATTGCTCGATCTGTTGGCGGTATGCCTTGCGGCGTTGTCGCTTCTCGCGGAGCTTGTCCACGAACGACAGCGTACCTTCCAAGAGCTTCGGCATTTTTTCTGTTGTGCTGCTTTAGTCCAAAGTTTATGCCTGTGTTGCTAGTGGAAGGTGGGAAAAGAATCGGAAAATGAGCAAGGCGATGCACACTTGGCCACTTTCAACAGCAAAACAAAAAACAGGCCGAACGAGGGAACAAGCAACAGAAGAAAAGACACTGTCTCTCTCTCTTCTTCATTTGGTTTGTTAGCGTTTGGACCGTGACTGGCGTCATCGTGTTCATATTTCGGGCTTTGCAGCACTCTAGGCAATCACATCTGATCAAAGCCGCGGCGACAGTGGCACTGACAGGAGTGGTTCAGAATCCAGTCGATTCCCTATAAATATTTATTATTAAAGGTTTATCAATATTGTAATGTATCGTATTACCACGATGGCGGAACGATAAATATCAATTTATTAAGGCTATCAGCGCATCACCGACAGTGACTGCATCGTCATATTGTCTTCGATATGTGTGGCCAGCTTTTACACCTTGTGTTGAAATTTCCACCAGCAAGTGGTCTGATCACTTTGTGCATGCTTATATGTAGGAGCCTTTCCAATGATTTGAAACATGATATTCTATTATCAGCTAGCCCCTCTCAGTCGTTGTTTAAATGGATATTTTCTTGATGGGAGATCACAGAATGCCAATTATTAACTTGTTTTTTCTTCCCACTGCATTGGATGGCTAAAGAGCGTTACATCAACCATCACATGCGCACCTGAGCCCGCCAGTCATGGTTGATTTCTTGTGGCTATCGTCTATGGTACAGTAGTGTCGTACGGCGCTGTCCAACTGGACCGTAACACCACCTGGTGGGGAGGGCATTTGCTAAATAATAACCCTCCGCGTTCCTCAAGGAAACTAATGTGTTACCTACGGAGAGTGGGCTGGTTTTGTGAACTGTCGGTCATGATTTATGCGTTTTGATGTGATTTGGGCGGTCTTTCTCTTGCCGTGGTTATCAAAAAGATGATGTGTACACCAACGTCGCTCTAAACGGTTGTACCTGGGATCAAAAACCTGATAGAATAGGTTGCTAGCCTAACTGAGCCGGTTTTTGCCTGAAAATAGACCTCAGAAAGAAAAGAACGTGTCTGGAATGCGAATGGACCTTCGATCACAAATGGTAAATTTTCCATGTGAGTGGGAGTTCCTGATATCATGTAGTGGATTCTATCATAGCCGTCATGTATTATACCGCCACACATGCCACTCTTTGGTCCAGGCTTTGACTATAATGTATAGTGCATCATCATTTCTCAGGTTTTGGAGATTGCAACGGTTGCATTAATCAATAATCCACTCATTCTTCCTGGATTTAGGTGGGTGATAAATAAGGATATTTGGAAATTTCCTCGAATCATTGATGTATCAGTATTTCACGCACAGCATCAAGTCAATTTTTCTTTTCCTCAAATCTTATGCCACCAATCCACAGTTGACAGTACCAGCATGCTAAGACGGATGCAATCTTTGGGTCTCATCCTCTTGCATATGACTTCCCTGGCTTGTCGTTAGACGCTGGTTATCTTGCGCAAAGAGATTCAACAGCCATCAGTTTATTTGCGCATTTTAACCCAACAAAGTCTGTGCTTGCGGTATGAATGAGAGGTTCAAAGTTTCGTGGTCGCCTAGCTATGATCTGCATTGCCGGATACCGGTAGTCATGAGGCCATCTGTCTGGTCTACTTTAGCGGGAAGGTCCAATATACAAGAAGATCCAGCCTGCAATCAGCAATACCTTGACTGTCTCACTTCTGCTACTTGATCAACTGTGATGACGCTAGTGGATCACTGTGATGCAAAACGAATGAATTGGGCACTGAACCTTTGACGAATTGGTGTGACAGTATCTGTTGGTCATGTGCTACCTTGCTGCGAAAACTTTCACAGCCTGCTATTCTATGTAAGAATATTGCTTAGTTTGTACCATTTGAATAGCTCTAATGCATCAATATAATAATGCTACGAACCACTGTGTGCCCCAAGGTTTCACATTTGACTATTACTGGCTCAGAGTGTCTCTTTTAGTTGTCATCTCCATGTGACATGCATAAGCAGTTGAGCTCCTCTGAATGCCAAATTGACCGTAGGCGTGGGAATTTGACAGTATTATGCAACACCTCACAATTGACATGTTCACATAAGTAAATTGTTTGCAAGGTCCTGTGACCAGGTAAACTCGACAGTTCCGTGATCGGTGTGTGCGCGAGATGCACAAACTCGAGTCGCGGTAATGCTGATAAAGCGGTCAACTTGTTCACTTTTGTAATGTTCAACCACAGTTTCCGCAGCTTAGAATCGCGCGTGAGCACCGAGACATCACTAAAATCCACTCGCCCCGTCAGTACCAGCTCCTCTAGCTTCACTAACTGTTTCAAAAACGAAAAATCCTGCCGTCGATGATGTCTTCGTAAAAGCTGCCGCTTCTTGCGGCTCCGCAATGATAAATCGAGTTTCACGAGTTGCACGAACGATTTGAGCGGCGAAAGGTCTTCATAGAGCACATTCGTTATCTCCAAGTGTGTGAGCTGGTGATGTCTGAAGCTCTCCAGTGCTGAGAAATCCACGATTTCAGGCGACGAAGGTAACTGCAATGACAGTTGCTGCAGCGCTGGGAGTGTAGTCGCCGTACTCAATCGCTGCAAATCATCAGTATTGAACATGATAAGCCGAAACTGCTTCAGTGAGTGATCAACGGTGACTAAAGGTGCGTAATCGATCATCGAGGGAGTGTGCAATGTTTCAATCTTGCTGGTGCAATGCAAAAGCAACGATGCATTAGAATGGTAGATGGAAATGACAGGGTACAACCCACGATCCCACGGGGTCAAATAAAGTTCCTTCAAGTTGAGCAACCCAGCCAACAATTGATGCCAATCTCTACCTGGTGGAAGGAAATCGATCCCTTCGCCAACTGGTACGCAATTGGTCAGCAACGTTTCCAGCCCCACTAATGATGCGAACGGCCGAAAATCGCGTATGGGGGATCGCCGTAAATCTAGATACGTGAGGCTGGGGAGCTTACGCAAAAATTCAAAATTATCCAACATGACATCATGCATATGACAGGCAGTCAACTGCGGTGCATGCAAAGAGAATTCCAATGTCCCCATCGATCCGATTTTACTCATTCGCAGCTCACGCAAACTCAACATCCCGTGTAAATGTAGTTCACCAAAGACCCAATTCCGACTCAAATCCAGCATTTGTAACTGCGTCAGATGCTGCAATGGCAGAAAATCTTGCACATGTGTCCCAGAAATATCGAGCACGCGCAGATGGTGCATCTTGCTCACAAGCGATATGTCCACGATCGGTGTGTTTGCGAGTGAGAGTGACTGTAAATGGTGCATTCCCTTCAAACTGTGCAGATCGACTACGTTCGTGTTTGATAGATCCAGAGACATCAGCGTTATACTGCTTGCCAGGATCGAAAAATCATCGGCTCCAAGGCTCATGCCACTGAGATTCACGTCTTGGAGCGTCGCCAATGGTTGCAACATTGATTTATCTGTTCTCTTCTCGGTTTGGCTGTTATTAGTGGATGTTTTCCTTCGGGAATCCGTCCAAAATCTTACTTTTTTTATATTGGAAGCATATTTGAGCCACTGCAGCCATTGCAAATCTGCTTTGGGGATCGAAACTTCGGTGATAAATGCCACTAGCATTAAGTCCATACGTGCCAGCACTTGAAAAGCTGGATTATCCATTGGAGGGAGCCGCAATACACACTGAGCAAAGAGCCAGTAGCGTATTTCGGAGTTTGCGCTGCATTTATTAACAGAGGAGAACGCCTTCCAGTCATAGAAGTCCAGGAAATGGACGACAATTGACAAGACATCGCGATTGCCAGCAACCAGCTCCACCAACGTTACAGTGTTGGCCATGATCATATAGTGTTGAGAATTGTTCTTCTTCTAAAGTATATGATTGGATAAAATATAAAGCTATATATCAAATGATTGGTTGATAATACTTAAGGAAGTCAAGTTTATATCCTCCGTAAATAAACAAATACGTAATTATTTACGTAAAATGGATACATTCGCTTTAGCTGTTCAAGCAGCAGCGTCGCATGTTGCAACCTTCGTCGAGGATTCTTTGCGATGGTGGCAGTTATCCTCTTTCTGCATAGATATATTTTTGTTCTAAGAATAGCCACATCGAATAACAACTGAACGTATTACATACTGTCAATCTCATACTCATAGGATTGCATGCATGTGCTTGAACACATACGACCGAGCAGGTAAAACGTACGTATCGTTCGCGGATGCGATGCTTCTTGTCAAGTCTCAGCAGAAGAACCAGCTTACGCTGCATCCAGAAACAAAGAGCTCATTTTCCATTTTGCTTGCTAACAATTTCCAGCAGCAAAATACCCAGCGTTCTTTCAGCCACCTTATACAAGACAGCTTATTCTTTAACCCGACAGAATGGTGCGAATCACAACCTCGTTGCTTCTCCTTGCCTTAACGGTGGCACCGCTGCTTGTCGTACGCAGTGAAGATGTTTACTCCACCACTGCCGGCTCAAATACTGAAAGCGCTCCTGTTTCTGAACTTGTGACTTGTGAGATCGACACGACCATCCCAACGCAATGCAACGGCCGAGACAACTGGTATCCTGTAAGCGTGGTCGGCTCGGGCGTGTTTTGCGCCAGAGGCCCGGTGTGCTCCGGTAATCTGGACGAAGCGTGCCCTGGTCCACAGAAGGACCTGCCGTTTGGCTCATATTGTGCTGTGCTGGGACCAAATACCGACATTCGTGGCTGTTTCCCAAATAATTCCTGCCCCACCGACACCACCTCCACTTCCGTGCCAACACCCGCATCTACCGTCAAGAATTGTGATGTGACACCCGATGCTACACCATCATCGACGCCTTCAGCGCAGGAAGAGGCTCCGACCTCAGTGGATGATACTGAGAGCCCCACAACAACTGGCTCCGATAGCGATACTCCGGTACCAAGCTCGGAAACAACGTATTCACCAACAGAAGCTCCTCAAGATACAACACCTACCGCTACCCAGGGWACAGAGGAAGCGCGAGCACCGACTCCAAGTGCCACAGATGCGACATATTCATCAACGGGATCTTCTCAAGATACAGCACCTACAGCCACCCAGAAAACAGAGGAAGCGCAAGCCCCAACTCCAAGCGCCACAGGTGTGACATACTCGCCAACTGAAGCGCCACAAACTACCGAGACACCTACGCCAACCACACCTGCGCCAACTACACCTGCGCCGACTACGCCTACACCGATCACATCTGTCCCGACACCAGCACCAACGGAATCGAACATTGACTACTACAGTTCGGACTACGTCACTACTGGCAACCGCAAGCTTCGCCAGGTCTAAGGGTCTGTTTTCGTGTTAGTACATGACGAATTTGATGCACATCTTGATATCAAAATACATAAACTACTTGTCCTTTATTGACCAAAGCAAAATTCCACTGACGGGATCAATGGGCAATAGACATCAATCTCTATCCCTCATTTCTCCTACCTCTACGATACACTTTGACCTGTTTTTTTAAAGCGAACAGATCCACATCGATAGAAGCAGAAAATTGCTCCCAATTCTCCACAATGAGCTTTTTTCGGCACCATTCTTCTTTTCAAAAGCGGGTGCGAGACGATGACAGTGCATGCCCGAGACGATCGAACGCGTGGAAAATCAAAGTGATTGTCCATAAATCGTGATGCGGTAGTATCGGTACGAAAGGAAGGCAAAGATCACACATACAACATCTTTTTCAAGAATGAACATTTATTCATCGAGTCCAAATATCGAAGCTGGCAACTTCGTGGTTGCCTAGTCTTGATTAATCAAGTTGGACCCAAACAAAGAGCAGGAGATCCTCCTTGAGTTACCAGCATTTCGGTAGCTCATACGATCCCTGGGGTAGGGCGTCATATGGACAAAAACAAAAAGTTCCATAATAGCAAAAAACTTGTAGAAGCGAGTCAGCGTCAAGCAAATCTCCAATTCGGGCGATTGGTAGCGGTACCATCGCTTGATCGTGAAAATGCAAAAAAAAAGAAGAAGACCATGATTTGCTACCTTTCCAGCAACCTAATTTATGTTTCATTTATGAACGATTTTGATTGACAGGGAGAATGAACAACCCCGACGAGCTAGCGCGGGTAGTGGGTGGGCTGCCAAGTAATTTTTCTCGGGTTTCAAAGATCTAGCAATTGTATTTCGGGTTAAATTGACCCGTTAGGGTAAACTTGTGATCCAGTGGTAATGGGTATGGGTTCAAATAGTTGACCACCCATAGAGCATTGGTACATGTGATGACTGATTCGCCAGAAGTGATTTGCACAACAGGGAGATGAGCTTGATTCCACTGAGTGCTGGTCGGCCATAAGCATGCTCTTCGTGGTTGTTTTGTTCTGTTTCCACAACATTGCGTTAGTTTGTTCCACACGAACATGCACGCGCTGGAGGAGTACGTGCTGATGGTAGACGCCAGCGCTTCCACTTCCGCCATGTCATCGGTTTCTCCCATGTCTTTCGTTTACCGTCTTCAGTCACTGCCTGCGCTTTCTGCGGACCCAGAAGTCGTCCAAGAACAATCTCAACCAGGAAATGACCAGGTGAACAGTATTTCAAGTGAACTAGCCGTTGACTCACCACCAGCAACACCCATTTCTTCTTCATCAGCACTCGATGAGTCACCAATAGTCCAGACTTGTCGTTCTGGTATTGTCTTCATCGGCATTGTCTACGGCCTGAGCTTCCCGGCGTGGCACTCACCATTCGTGCCCATCCAGGGTCTATTAACAGTCGCTGTCGGATTCATGGCCACTCGTTCGCCGATTAGTCTCGCAAACCTGCCATACGTCGGCGGATTTGTGGTGCTCAATGTTGTGTTGTTAGCCGAGATGGTCTACGCGTTTGTGCGCATGGTTTTACGTGCTCAAGCCGACGGTATTCCGCGTACGTTAATCGATGTGGCGATTGCATTTTTGACTGCGCTGCTGCATATCCGACTTGCTTCACTTGGCTGCGGAGTTCTAAACGAAATGCGCCGTCATCTCACTCGCTCGCTGGGGTAAGTTGGCTGTATTTCTAACATAGGGGATGGCGCTTGTTTCGTATCCTCAGAACGCAGTTCCCGCGTCGATTCTTTGTGTCGGAATGCTCATCGCAGCGGCTGAAATTTTTCTTGATTTCAACCGCTGGATGAGATGCAGGCAGTGTACTACATTGTGGTTTAGTACCCGTCCTGCCCCGGCACCGAGAGCGACACGTGGCAACATATTGCGTCTGGAATAACTATCACATGCGTATGGCAACCGCGTGTGGTTGATACGCAAGTCCTCCATTGCATATTGGAGAGAAGATAACCGAATGAGTGGGGAAGAGAAAAAAAACAAACCAAACGGGATGCCAACCGTTCCCTGCTCGTTCTGGTGGGAAAAATCAAAAGGTTTGAAATATGACGTCGTTTTCGAACGTTGTCTTGATTGATTCCCACCACCAAGCTCTGTGGCTCACCAAGTTGTTTCTGATGGCACACTCTCATGGTAAGTGTTTGACTTGCTAATACCATCACACTAAATCTAATTCTCTTCGAATTAGCGCTCGACTCAGCATGAAAACCCCACTTAGCAAATCTGGGACAACAATTGGCAACTCAATCTTCTAATCACGTCGTGTGTGTAAGAATAGCACATCCCACACCACCAGTGGCCTTAATATTTCTGCGTACTAAAGCAGCTATCAGTACAGGGCGATGGTGGCAACAATCCACCCTCACGTCGCTACACCTCCAGTTGATGACGACGACACTGCTATACTCTACGAATTGGTTGCAAGCCAGCAACTCCCATGCGTTAATGCCGCCAAAACTATCAAACTACAACTACTGCGTCCAAACCAAGCTAAAGTATACAATGGCTTCGTCAAACGCCATCGCATCGCAATGCTCACTGCCTACTGGGTCTCATTTCTACTGCGCTGGGCGACGTTCTTCGTTTCAGTCAGCCGAGGTCGTTGGCTCGCAGTTATCTCAGTGTTTTTACAAATTCCAGGCACAATCAACGTCATGCTCTCGTTCCGTATCGACATTTTGAAAATTCTAGTGAGCACGTACCAGTTCTGGCATTTGTTCATCATCACCATGACGTGGTTGACTGCGTCGATGCTGCTGTTTCCAGACTTACGCGCCGTGCTGTTGGCATTGATCGGCATCGACTTCTTGAATGCTGCGTTGATGGACGCGTTTCTGCGGAATCTTCGGCAGATTGTCTTAGTCTCGTGGCTCTCAACGCTTATGCTCTTGGGGATGGTCGCCCTGCTCGCTTTGGATCTGATCGACCACACGAATAGCTCAATGAGTATTATGACGGTACATGGGCGGACATTAACGGCAAAGGACATTTTCATGAACGCCACCATGACGATCTTAATCCTCGTACTGCGCATTGGGTATCGAAAACGCGCTTCTTGGAAAGCCACCAAGTCTCGCACGCAGACCACACAGTGCATCAGTTACCACCACAGAATTAAATTGCAGGGCAAGCCGTTGCAGCCAGTGCTAGATCCATCAGGGATTCACCAGAAGCAGCAGCAACAGCACGATACAGTGAATGGCAATATCTTGCAAATGCGGCCCGCTAAAGTGGATGTAGTAATCGACGCGCGGCAAGCAATCCTTTGTATCAAAACTATCAGTGATGGCTTTGCCCCACTTCAGAGATGGCAGGTCGTTTTGTTGTATAGCTGCGGATTTATTGGTTTCCTGTCTTCCATGCTCGCCACTTTGCCTGCTGATAAACCGCAGAATTATGGAAAAGATTCACTCTTCGCAGTGCTGGGATTGCTATCAGTGTTATTCTTGGGCTATGTCGGCACCCACTTACAGCGTGACCTTGTGCGTATGTTGTACTCATCGTTCGACTATTTGTTTATCATGGTACAGCTCGTGGTCGTACATATATGTATATGTGATCTGCTCTTCTGGAAATGGCAACAATGCTGTGGAGTGTTTTGTTCCTTGATCTGGATAGCGATGATCGTCTCCCTGGATGCGTTGACGCCAATTGCACGCGCCAAACTCCACTTTCATATCCGCTACGCTGGTCCAGTCATACTGCTCTTTATAATCATGCAGATTCTCATCGCATCAGAATTATTGATTTGGGGCAAATGGAACCTACAGGACCGTCGTTTCCTGTACTATCAGTTTGCGAATCATAAAATCGAAGCATCAGTGGTGCCGTTAATGCTCAGTCGCTTAATGAGCACGTTCCTCTGGAGCTGGCGCTTGCTTTGGCGCATCTGGAACCGCAGCCATACCCACGAGCTGCTCATCTTACATGGTAATGTCGAGTTTAATTCCCAATACGTTGCCCCAAAGTCCAACAACAGCCATCTGCGTACGATGATGACAAAGATGGTGCTGATGCAATTTAACCAATCCGTGGGTGAATCAAGAGCGAAGGCTGAAAGCGGTAAATGTAACCCATTGGAATCAACATAATCACAAAAACGACAGCCAATTTTGAGCTTGAGCCACCAGTATATCTATCATCTTGATAGATAGATATAATGCACCGACCTTGCGGGCGTCATCAATAATCGTCTGCAAGACATGATAGTCTTCTGGAATGGCGGCCGTAAACGATAAATTTTCTAGCAGCATTCCTTCGAGCCTTTTCGCGCGGTATCCAGTGCTCCCACTCATCTACGCCATGCCATACAACACTATTGCTGTTGTTACACCAGGAAAACAAAGAAATTGGATGTCACATCCGGGTGCCACAATTTGTCGTAGAAATGGATCAATTAATTGAATTCAGTTTCCTGTCAGTGGATGACAACCATGCATATTAGCCGAAAAAGCGCTAAAAGTGGCCGTGCGAATTGTATTAGCAATAGCCAGGTCAAAGACATAGGTTGTCTCAACTTGCTCAGTGATGGAACTTGCGCGATTACAGCAGCTTTTAGTATCGCACACGAACGCGAGTGCTTATATGGTGCTGAGCAGAAAATCCTTCAAGTAATGGGATAATTACCTGAATGAAATGGTTCTGGATGATCCAAAAGTCATTGATATCCCTAGTTTTAGATAAATTCGGAACAGTTGGCGCGATTCCTACGAACACTGACCATATCTATTCTCTCACTATTGGTAATAATAAATTATTGAACATGCTTAACGACGGCCGAAGGACTGTATTTCCCCTTTCGTGTTTTCCATCCTGGAAAAATGACAATCGACCGATCTGCAGCATGAAGTATCATACGATCACAAAAGCTTAACACATGCATTCGGCATTTACACTCTAAGAAATCATATGCAACATCAAAGTACCTCAGGGAGGGCCTCCTGTTTTTTCTTTGAGTCCGACTCAACTGCAAAAGCTAGCTTAGACTAGACAACCACGAAGTAGCCACTCATGTCCTTGCACACTTATATACACGACATAATCAAACGACAGCCTAGACAATTAAACACTGAACGAACGTTCTCGACTGCACCGATGAACAATCTAGCTATGGTTTGTCCATCACGATTGGTACATCCTTCACTCGAATTTGAACATAAAATCCAAACCTACGTGCCACATAAAGTATTACTAGTGCATTACCTACTCTACTGCTGTGTTAGAGTAATCTTCAGTCATCACTTACCATGATACTGCAGTATGAACTCAAGCGTGACGAGCACCCATGTCAGGAAATTATTTTGGATCATTTTCTAAAACAAATGCCAACACGCTAAACCTAGAACATCCAAGCCATCCCTTCAGTGATACATATACCACGTCCAGTGATAGGAACTCCATGCTGGCGTAGATGAGAATCATTAGCACGATGTGGTCCAATTTTTCAGATACCAGCGATGTCATCTCCAGATAAAACTGCACGGTCAGCAATTAATGGAGAGTTAATAAATGGATTCCATAGAGCCACGTCATCGCACACTCGACGAACTCATTCAATAACGCCAACTCACACTTCTGCAGCAGTGCGACCATGTTTTTCAGCAATAGTGTTTTCTCTTGAGAGACGGGCAAAGTGGTCGCATTCAAAGAGATATCGTTTTGCTTGCTCGCAGAATCATCAGCGATAATCGAGTTATTTTTCTTTGATAGCAACGGAAGGGGGAAGCTGTACTCAACAAAAAGGAACTAAAACTGAGTTCAGTCAACAATCTTGGATGCACTTGGTGGCTGCATTCGGTTCTTAAATTGTTGATTGTTGACACGCTTTAGTTGTCACTAACTTGACTGGTCATGATCTACTGTTGGAGCTGAATCATCTTGTCAAGCATATTGTGTTTCTCAACAGACAGAGTATGAAAAGAGTATGGTGACATTGACGCTGACGTAAGGTACGAAGGGTCCAGTTCCTGCACGTGCTTACAAATCTTCCAAATCCACGCGAGCAAGTTGCACGAGGTGGTGTTGAGTGTATTTGAACCTGCTATTTGATACACTTGGATTTCATTCGCTGGTTTACAAGTTTTTCGCAGAGAATAAATGTTTTGCAGTGCATCGATGGTGATAATCACAGCACTCGCCATCAAGGAGCATACGCTTGGATTGATAGAGCGTATTGGAGATGCCTATCCCGACAACCAACACTGGCAAAGCATCGTTCAAATTACTTGCAGTAGCACACGTGATGATATCCTTCGTGAGTATCGTCAGCGTCGGTAGTATTACAACAAACAGTAATTGCGAACTACCCTTCAGCGAGACAAACACTGGATTGTGCACTGAACAAACCGCCACGAGCGGCGATCGCGTGGGTAGGATGAGGCTGTACCAGATGAGTTGTCTTTGAAGCGTCGGGTTCATCTGAATTGCAGTTTCGCTGATCACACACAACGTCCTGGAGATGTACAACGTTTGCCATGGTGTCACACTGAGTAGCATGGCAAATCGAGCATGGAACACTCACAACGATACAAGCAAAAGCTGATAAAGCGTGTTGATAGCGCCAACAAACAAAACAACATCAGGACATTTTTGCAATGACAATGTAACATCGGTGTGATGCCTTGTATCTCACAGAAAGTACCAAAGGAAAATGCTGCAGCGACGATGAAGACTTGAGCTCAAACTTACAAACTTGCAAATGGGCTCTTGCTTGGATCTCATAAATGTAAAGCCTCGATCACGACGATCACGACGATCACCACGAATGTTGGCACGGACGAGCTCAAGTAGAACGCGGCTACTTGCTAGAACGAAACCATTCCATTATAAATGGCGAAGACGTAAAACCACTTAATCGAAAGCTGGCTGTGGCAGTAAACATACGCTTCGGCTTGTCTCCATCCCTGATGAATGCGACTGAACAGACTTCCTCGCTGCTTAGTGATCACACAAAAGATGTGGTTTATTACCGAGTACAAAACAGTCATTGCATTAAGAAGGAAGAACTCACCATCGTTTGGTTTGTATATGTCTTCTACGACTGTATTTGCTGAGACCATTCTTAGGTTTATCTCGATTATAGCTGGGTCTTGTCTAACAACCATCGGATGACATTAACCCGTTTGACGCGGAAAGTAACCAATGATAACGGATGGCAGCGCGAGGGTGGAAATCCGCGTGACAACTCTTCAGTTGCTTCGTCTATTCGCTAGGCATTTAAGCTTTGTACTGCTAGTTTTCGCGCCTGAACATTCTAGGGTTGTTTCCTGTACAAAAATTATGATTTGGTCATCCATTCAAACTGGAATGAGAAATCCAAGCCTATGAGGAAGCAGAGGATTAACTAGTCAGTCTATATAAACATGCAACTCATCGCTTCGAGCGTCAATCAACACGTTACCAAAATGCTGCAGCGTGAACTGAAGTGTAACAAGTGCCCATGCCAGAAAGTTGCCTTGGATAATAAGACACTCATTCTCTAATACAAACGCCAACAAGCGGAAACCAGAAAAGCCAAACCGTCTTCGTAGTGCCATGTGTACCACAACGAGCGATACAAACTCCATTCCGCCATAAATGAAAATCGTTGAGGCGATATGATAGAGTTTTTCGAGTGTCAGTGACTTCATTTCAGGATAAAACTCTGCGCTGGGCAAGTGATAGAGAATCGGCAAATAGATGGAGTAAAGCCAAGGAACTGCACACTCGATAAACTCGATCAAGAGCACCAGCTCGCATTTCTGCAGCAGCGCTAGTGTGTTGATCAGCAGCAGCGTCTTTTCCTGTGAGACCGATCGAGAGATACCATTTGAGCGAGGTCGCCTCGATTTGCTATCTTTATCAGCTGGAACAATGGTGCTTGCTGGCAGTAAGACAAAGGGTACAACTGCATTCTTCGGAAACGGGCCGGGTTGAACAATAATACCTCGTCCTTGCTCTTGATGGGTTCTCGAAACCAAGTTACTATGAGTTACTTCCGTTTTATGATTGGTGATCTCTCGGGTGGATTTGGCCTGAAGCTGGAGCTGCGCCATGTTTTCCAAAATCTGGCGTTTTTCCGTGGGTAAGACTGGAATGGAGTGCGAGCGCATGGGCACCGACAGCAAATACGACGGATCGAGCTCGTGTGGGTGCTCACAAATTGTACATGCGCGCGACAATAATCCCACAGTGGGGGAAGTAGCTTTTGTCGTATGAATGTCCTGGATTTCGTTCGCCAATTTGGTGATATTGTACAACGAATAGAAGTTGTGAAACGCATCGATGATGATGATTCCGATGCTTGTCGTTAGCGAACCTGCGTTCTGCATACATTTCGACTGATAAAGCGCGTTGAAGATATCCACACCAACTACCAATACAGGCACAGCATCGTCCAAAGTACCCGCAGCGGCGCTTGTGATAAGCTTTTTAATGATCGTTTTCAATATCGGCAGGATCAAAAGTAATGCAAGTTGGGAGTTGCCCTTCAAGGAGATAAACCACGCGTTATACGCCGGATAAAGCAAAAGAAGCATCGATTGTGCCAATAGGATGCGGCTGTACCGAATAAGCTGCCTCTGAAGCGTCTCATTCGTTTGGATTTCATTTTTTCCGATTACGAAGAGCGTGCCCGAAACGAAAAGCACTTGCCAAATGGGCATGATTACCATCATCGAGAACGGAATGGGGAAAACCCACAACAAAGCTAGCAGGAACATCGTTCCAGCATATCCAGCACCCGTGTAGATCGAAATATATAAAATCTTTTGAATAGGTAGCACCACGCTTGGGGCAATGCTGCGCATCTGACAGAGCGTTCCACACGTGAGTGCGCTCGCGCTAAGAAAGATGCGGACCCAGAACCACTGACTGGCAATTGGGCCTTCATTTGGATCTCGAAGTGGTAATGTCTCGATAATGACAATCAGCACAAGCGTCGGCAGAAACGAACACACACAGAGTGCAGCGACACGCCAGAACGAGGCTGTTTCGTTATAAGCGGCAAAGGCGCAGAACCGCTCGGCGGAGTACCGACCGTGGTATGTGACGTGTTCTTCAGCTTGTCTCCATCCGTGACGCAAACGGTTCAGCACGGTTTCTTGCTGCTGTTGACGGGGGGTGAAGCCTCGGGCATCCATAATCAACTCCTGAGTTCAACGTATGTCAGACACTTGTCTCTCGTACCTCGTCGTCAATGATCTAAGATTAGATTTGTATCCATTTTTAGAGTTTGACGATCTGGGTCCTCCACTACCTATTGCATGTGGTTTAGCTAGCATACTTAATGGCGACAATTAGTTGAGATTTCTTATCCAGGAATGTCTGCACGGATCCTCGAGACACGATAAGACGTCGTCTCATAGTTAATAGAACTAAAAAGCGACCTCTATAGAAACGCCATCTAGTTTCATATCTGAACATCATTTGCACACACATACACACATGCAGGCATCAAATAAAGACATCAGTCTCGTCTAGTTTTCTCAATGATGGCTGTTAATCCTTTCGGTAGTCGACCCATCAATTAGCTAAATTTCGTCAACTTGTCATTCGTTTACACATAAATCCATCTGGTTGTATTAAACCTTTTTTTGGTAAATTTACCCACGTATACCACCTTTTTTTGGTTTGTTAGCACGAACATTGTCACCCACCTTCTTTTAACGACCATATTTTTCGATTACCTAATACTTATCATTACTTTTATCATTTATTTTGAAATGTCATTAATTAAATAAGCCATTAAAAAAAGGTAAAATGAGTGAGCCGGGGTTAAGTACGAATTAGCGCCAGAGTGTACTCGCCATCATCCCACTTTCCATTACTCAAGCAGCAAGGCCTCCTGACCGACAGGAGTGGATGAGTGTTGCGGTTGCCCACGATGGATCGGCCTCACACTTCTCCACCTTCTTCTTCTTCTTCTTCGTCTAAAGTGTCTCAACCACCGACGGAGATGTCGACGGATGCAGCAGCGGCGGCGGCGCTACTACTGCGTCACCGGCTTTTTCCGCGTGCGATGGCGTGGAATGTGCATCAAGAAGTGACTTTCACACGACAAGAAGGAGAAGAATTAGAAGCTAACGAACATGAACGATTGGGATTGAGTGGCAGTGGTAGTAGCGGCGTGAAGCGTGCAGGTGTGTTTATCGACCAACGACCGACACATTACCAACGGCAGTTCTCAAATGAAAATAATAGCGAAAGCATGAAGGCAACGCAGCAAATATGGACGAAAACAGGTAACAATAGGCATGGTAACAACCAAGATTATGGTGGGTCAGCGGTAAGCGCCATTCCGCTAGCGGCAGTGGACGAAGCGATGACGTTCGCGCGGTCGTTCCCGTTTTTACAGGCGGCAGCGACGACGACTGTCAGTGCGAATAGCAGCACCCCAAGAAGTAATTGTAGTCAGCAGGGCGAGGAAAAATTGCGTATACGGATCCGCACGAACAGCAATAGCAGCACTACGACCGAGGGCAGTCGAAGTCGCTTCTCATCCATAGATTCCGTGGCCTCATTTGCATCCAGTAGCACCATCACACAGCCTGTAGTCGAGACACGCGAAGACCTCTTCCGCGCGATGGGCAAATTTCTCGAGAAGAACGGTAGCGTCTCGGGCCAACCGGCTTTCCCTCAACAGCCACCGCAGCTGCAGCAACCTCATCCGCGGCAGTCAAGTCATCATCGGCATCGTGCGCACGGCAGACAGTCTGTATCTCCGCCTCGCGTGTCGCAGGCCGCGGCAAGGATGGACCAGCACGCGGCGTTTCAAGCTATGACCATCTCATCTCCTGCACACGAGAAGGATCAACTTAGCGTCACCCAGCGACCGCCACGATCACCTTCCGAGGCGTCACTCAATGGGAGTAGCAGTACTAGTACTAGTACAAGCAGCAACAAGCGACGCCAAAAACCCCAAGCAATTGCGCCATCCTTAGCAAAGGCGCTGCTCACAGGTTGTGGTGCGAAACGATGCTCTGCAGGCGACTGTTCGAAGATTGCAGTCAGCAAAGGACTCTGTCGTGGCCATGGAGGCGGTCGACGGTGTCAGTACACGGGCTGTTCAAAATGTGCGCAGAGCAGAAGCCCGTATTGCTGGGCCCATGGTGGCGGGAAACGCTGTGAGGCCCCGAATTGCCGCCGTAGCCGGAAAACAAAGCGATTTTGCGTAGATCATGTTGATATGGAGCTCACAGTGCCTCTTCCAGCGAATCTCTCTGCCGCAATCGATTCCGATGAAAGCCCTGGCGGGTCCACCGTTGCGTCAGATAGCGACATGTCCTCCATAGTCGTCACGACCGAAGTGATGCAGACAACCAGTATCAGTCATCAACCACATGTGCAACAGTTTCTGCACCAGCATCATCAGCAACATCAACAGCCTCCGGGTGAGAGAACATCCGGAATGCAACTCCCGAGTCTCAACGAAGCACTGCAGCGCGCTTTTCCCTCGAAACCGTCTGGAGAAGCACTTTTATCGGCATCACTCCAACAAAGAGAGTACATGTGGCCACAAGGAAGCGGTACCCCTTATCAAAGCGGGTTTGAACTCCCAAAGTCCTTTCAGTAAGAGCGAGAGAAAACCTATCAAGATAATTATGAACAAGAATTGCGACCTGTGAGGCTGTGCTTACCCATCATCACCACCATCATCTGGGGCGCAAATGGTTTGTACTTTTGATGGTGAATAGCCTCGATGTGCATAGCAAGTCCGACTCAGGATCCTCCCGCGTATCTCAGCAATCGAACGATTTCCGATGCGGGCGTATTAACTTTTTCTGGTATGAAAGCTGTCGGACCATTCTATTGCTCCCTATATTGGAACATTCAAGTGTTTGCAAACATTAAGATCAAGCCTCTTTTTTGTGAGACATCTCTTTGATGCACTTGAGAAAAACCAAAAGAGCTGTAGTGATCAATTGCGAACGATATAACACACATGAATGCAGCACACGATTGTTTGACAAACAGATAGACGTGACCAAGAATGTCGTGATATTCAAGAGCAAACGAACGATTGCTGTGAAGGAAAAGAAAGTGACTGACTTCTACTATTTTCTTGTAGCAATTGAAAAAAAGAAAAAAAATTGACGAGCAGACAAGAAGCTTCCAAATCCTGCACCACATGTGGCATCACTATTACATCTTCTCACTTCGGGTGAAGCATGAAATAAAAGGAGAAAACGGAGATGCTTAACAACACAACCCTCCTTGCGTGCGCACTGGGAGGTTCGGCGGCGAGCGAGAGGCTGAACTTAATGCTTGACCAAGACTGGGGAGGTAGCGACGCGGAAGTGAAGAGTTCTTTCTGGGCAAGTACAGTCCGTCTTGGGTGTACGAGTGATAATTGCTGGTCTTTGGCGCCTCAGTGGAGTCCATAACCTTACTCGTGTTGCTGATAGGCGCAATGACATCCTTGGGTTTATTATTTCCAATGGTAGGGGTATCAGAGTTGGTAGCTTTCTCATGCGAGAGATGAGCCACACAAAATCGCTTCGACTTGCGTGACCGCATGCAATGCTCCACTTCACAACGTTGTCCGCCGCCATGTGCCCAGCAGAAATTGCTACGGCTTTGTGCAGACTTTGTACACCCTTCCGAGTGGCAACGCCGCCCACCGCCATGCCGACGACAAAGACCGCGGCTGACTGAGATCTTGCCACAATCTTGGTAGATGCAGCGCTTCTGGAAAGTATGACAGTACGAGAGCGCCATAGTCCGTGCGTACTCTTCCAGAATCGAACGCTTCGGCGACTCACTATTATTGGTGGTAATGTAATTATTGGCATCGGCAATGTACTTTTTGATGGTCGACATTGGACGTTCGGTCTGACTGTAACGCTTCAATGACACGCGAAGCTCCTCTTGGTTGGCCATACTGACTGCATCCTTAGTGATATTGGTGTTGCTCATCTCTTCTGCTCCATGTATCCAAGAAACTGGACT
The DNA here is from genome assembly GCA_001600495.1 of Pilasporangium apinafurcum. Taxonomy (NCBI): domain Eukaryota; phylum Oomycota; class Peronosporomycetes; order Pythiales; family Pythiaceae; genus Pilasporangium; species Pilasporangium apinafurcum. Next base: position 422,899 of record BCKE01000017.1, on the reverse strand, counting down.
GGGATCCGCAAGTGGCAAGTGTTGCTGCTGGTGCATATGTTGCTCGTTAAATTGAGCCATTTGAGGCTCAAATCGATCCATAGATATGAAATTACGACCACCAAAACTATCATTGATTGTGTTTTCTTGTTTCTCCATATTACAGAAAGTACGAGATAGAAACCTTGGTGAACTCACCGAACGATTCAGAGATGATGTGATGGAAAAGACAGGCTTCAGCGGTGGTGTATTCACACGCCAGCTCGTTTCCGGGTCATGCGAGGGTGAGTACGTGGACCATCCAAGCTCCGGTCGGTGCTGACCACGACGTGGAGGTCGCGGCTCTTCGTACTGATTAGAGGCTGGATCAACGTGGCCGTGGTGGCTGTTAGCATAACGAAGCATAAGGGAAGCGAGGCGATTACTGAGAGTGATCGCGTAGTTTCGAAGATGAAAAAGAAGAAGAACAAGGTGAGATGGCTAGCAACGTCGTAGACGAAAGCAGAATGAGCGGGAGGAGGAATGTGATTTTAAGACCGTTTTTCGACGGAAGATTGTTTTGGCATGCCTCGTCGTTTCCCATGGCCAAAAAAAAGTGCGAAACGGCGTGGTACCGGCTAAGTGTGTGTACTCGTCCCGGAATAGGTATGTGTAGCACCTCCACCAAGTCGTACCTCAGTACGCATCCGTTGAGGTGATAGAGAACACGCCTTGACTCAACATTGAGGGATATTGTTTTAGGTGTTTCGTTCGTCAAGGAATTCCAACGAACGTTTAGGAAGAGCCGGGTTACCTATGTGCACTATATAACGGGTTCGTTGATTGTGCACCGCGGTAAGCCGCGTCGCCCAAGTAAAGCAACCAACATCAACCAACGCCTTGGTTACCAATCATTTTTCGCAAACACGCACAGTAAAAATGACAAACCATGGCAGACTTACAACAACTTGCGAGATTTTTTACTCATGGAGATCAAATAGAGTAGACATTTTAGAATATGATCCCCATCCTGAAATTGAACGTCCACGATATGAAGTACGAAAGGCGTTTCTGACTCAGGTTCCATCTATTTGAGCAACCAGTGCTTGAAGAATTCGAGTTGTAAAAACGAGTTTATAAAAAGAAAAGCAGAGAAAAGCAGGACTTTTTGTCTTCAATCGTAACAGCTTTGTTAATATAAAAACTTGCTATTATATAATGGATTCTTAGTTTTTCATACGCAAGGGCAGAGACAATGACAAAAGATAAACGCGAAAGGATATATCCATCTTGTTTCAAGGCAGTTTCATGTGATGTCAACAGTCGTGAGCCAATACCGCAGTAGAAATTTGGATCGCTTTCTGCACTTGGACCAATGATTTGGTTGGTGGTGAATTTCCTGCTATATAGACAGCTCCATTGGCTTCTGTACAATGCACCAAAAAGGTTCATGATAAAGAAAGATTTACGTTTTTTGTTGTGCCTGATTGTGTGTGCTGTGATGATGATGGGCTCATCAGACGTGAAGTATACTTGTAAGCTTGCTGCAAGAAGTCCGTCTTATGCTGATATGGCTATGTCTGAAGCACGGATACTTGAAACAATACTTCTATTGTCTATTTAATCGTCAATTGCTCCAGAAAGACAATCGCAGGAAGCAGAATGGTGATCTGTAGATTGAAGTCATGAGTGAATTATATTGCTTGTATTTATAATACTCAACGACATTATATTAAATCGTTTAAGTATATTCTATTCTTTATTATTCCAACAATGCACCAATATAATACTTTAACAATACTAAACAGTACTCCATGCTATAATATTTTTGGGCTTTATTAGCGTTATATATGGAAAATCCATGTTTAATATTTAGTAGCGCTATATACTAATGAATAAAGAGCTTAGGGTTACCGAATGGGTTCATAAAAAAATCCGAACAAAATGGATCCATTCAGAATCCAACGAAATCCATCATCATTCATGGAAGTCATTCTGCTAATCCATTTTTACTCATATTAAAGCTTCTATTTTCTATTACTACAGCGAGCCACACTGTCCATCACTAATTCATTGGATTGTTCAAAATTCCACATGACCACTTCTATAGCTATCGTCCGACCGAGCTGAGGCTGAGGCCGCCTGCGATGCCGAGGGCGATGAGCGGAAGGAATTTCGTAAAATATGCTGGAGCTCGTACACAATTTCGGCTGCTAATGGCCGGTCATTTGGATCAGCCTGCAAACAGCTATCGGCCAAGTCAAGGATGGCCTTGGGACAATCATCAGTAAATGTAGGTCGCAATTCACCCGCAGCAACCATGCGGAGGATTTCGCCCTCTTGAATTTTTCCGCGTGGAGCCAAGTTCGATGCATTCCAATAGGGAAAATCATCCGTATCGATCTCCGAAAGCACAACACCAAACGAGAAAATATCGGCACGTTCGTCGTAGTCTTGACCGCGCAAAACTTCTGGAGCGATCCAAAAGGAGGTTCCCACACCAGTCGTCATGTGCGTTTCTTCGAGCCGCCGCAGTCGCGCGATACCGAAATCGCTCAATTTCGCTTCTAAATTGGCATTCAGCAATACGTTCTTAGATTTTAAGTCACGATGAATGACTTTCGGACGCAATGAGTGCAAATATGTAAGCGCCTCAGCGATATGCAGCGCAATGGGGGCTTTATGTGTCGGCCACGCGAGTCGGCAATCGCGCATTTTGAAGCTCTGTAGGACTTCGCAGAGATCCCCGCGCTCCATCAGCTCAGTTACAGCTGATAGATGACGCACATTATCCCAGGCCACGCCAATGTATTCCACGATCCGCGGATGCATCAGTGTTGCCATCAGTACAATTTCTTTCACAAATAACTCCAATTCGACCGAATCGCCCGTATGATTGGCACGAATTTTCTTGACTGCAACTTTTCGGCCAAAGTATTCCCCCGCGAAAATGACACCTGAAGCACCTTCACTTAGACATTTCCCTAATTTCACTTGTTTGTACTCTATCCGGGATTGCTCGATCACGGGGAAACTCATGAGGTACATTTCCAGTGCCTTATGTGTGTCGCCAAACGTGTCGTATCCGGTGGAACTTGTGGAGTCAATTTCATACTTGGAGGATGATGATTCCAGTTGTGATTCTCTCGCACGGAAATATTTTTGTCGAATGATCAGCGCTAGCAGCACCAAGATGATCACCCCACCCGCTATTGCTGCATACAATATGTAATTGGGACTACTTGAGCTCTCTAATCGTATATATACAATGCAAGCATTTAACACATAAGACCACTACTACATAGGCTTGAAAGCAAGGGAATGAACCAAACCTGTGGTAGTTTCAGTGGACAAACCTGTCACGCAAAATCTGGAATTATGAGCCGTTTGCCATTCTCCATCAGTGCAATCCGCCGAATCATCGGGCAAGTCGGACTCGAATACAGCCAAGTTTTGAATAGCTTGAAATACCTCCGCGGTGACGGTAAAGTCTGTAATTTTGTTGCCTTGAAGGTAACTGAACTCAAACGACAAACAGAAAGTCGCTCCATTATCATATGATGCTGCATGATACTTGATGCACAGAGGTACTCACAATTTTTGTAGACTTTCAACATTAAACACCGTAGTAGGAAATGTCACCAGACTGTTGTAGGAAAGATTGCTGGGATGAGAGTAGAAGCAACAACATGCAGCGTCAGTCAATGGTATTTAAAGTACATGATCCACGCTCTCAAAGTTGAGCACACGCCTCTGAGTAAAACGTACTATTCAATGATGGCACACATGGCGTTAGCGCATGTTTTCGATATGGCTGATCCCGCATATCCCGCGGTCAGTGAATTCATGGATAGATCTCTGTGAAAAACATGATAGACTCAGACCAGAGACGATAAATGCACAGGTTATTTTAGCTAATGGATGTGATCACTTACAAGTAATAAATGCTGTCTGAATCGGCAAAAAAATTATAGCCGAATGAACTGATATTACAATTGCGGAGTGATCTAAAGCGAAAAAAAATAAAGAATAATCATCGTTAGATGCATATAGCAGCATCTCAATCATAGATGAAAATGGACTGGATTTACATGTTTGTAGCAGTGGACGGAAAGAACTTGGAAGCGGCTTGGGAAACGGCATTTAAGTTAATATTGACAATTTCGCTACAAGAAACGATAAAACAAAACCAGGAATGGCGATGATAAGCCATATACATCGAATGGGCAGATAAATGACATTCCGACAAAATACCAACGTACACTGCTGTCACGGCGAGTGTGCCAGATGCCACTTGCGCGATGGGAAGTTCGTTGTCGACAACACTAGCGTCTTGTGGCATAAAACTAATCGACAATGGCGAATCACCTACCCCGATAATGGATCTATACATTTCGATCACAATCACCACGTCAGCAAATCCAAAAGTACAGCCATTTCAAGACTCTGTAAGTTTCACATATTAGACTTACATTGCCTCCAGTGTGTCTGGCACTACGAGCGTACGGATAGCGTCAATCGCAAGCACATCACTCGCTTCCTGGGTGAGTGGATACGTTTCGGTTGTTGTTGCTGTTTTGGTAGTGACTTGGAAATTCCACGTTGTGGTGTTTGCATATCCATTTAAACATGTGCAGGATGCATTCAGGGACGTAAAGAGATCGGGGCAACCGCCATTCGGAGACGATGTAGACCGCGTCTGCAGTGAGGGTATTTTACCACCACAAATCTCATCTGCTTCCGCCAAATCTAGAGACGAATATGCACCGACAGCCAACTGCGTCGTGCCGTCGTCTAAATTGGCCGTGAACCACGTCTGTGCCGTCTCTTCGGCATCTGTTAACGCTGACGCCATGTGATGCCAGTCAAATGAATGAAAATATGGGAGGCAACTATTGAGCGTGCGGAAGAGAGCGAAGAAGAAGCGGACGGATGTACACGAATCGGCTGGTTACCTACGAATATCGTCGTTCAGGTAATCTCCATCAAATCGCCCAACGAGACAACAGAAAACGATGAGGTGATGAGGAAGAGTGAGGAATTCAGGGCATCGAGGACGTTTTTTACGAATATATCCATAAATAAATTGGTACTTGTCGTAAATAACGCCTTCGTATCTATCATTTATGCACATTCACATGAAACAGAGACCATCCAGAGTGCATTCAGTGGGATCAGGTTTAGTGTGGACACCAATCAATGGAATCAGATTTCATGGAAGGATTGTTATGATCTTCAAGTGCTTCGTTCACAACCTTGTTACCAAGAGCCTACTGCGCCCATCCTCAGCACTCAGAGTCGTTTAGATTGGTAACAGTCCATCTCGGTTGTGTGGTGGGGATGGGATCAAGAAATCAAACCGATTTGCTGGTTGGTAGCGAAATACGTTTGCCGTTTGGCCCATGGTGTCGTATCTGGGTATATGTAGATCGGATAGAGGTTGTGCGCATGTGTAGCCGTGGAAAGCATGGACTGGTGGTTATAATCAAAGTCAAATGCCATCTCAGTACCGTATTCGTCTAGACATGGCGGCTAATCAGATCACAAAAACGGGTTATGAGTTGCATGCCCATGACAGAAAGTTGCACTCAAATCATGGAGAGTATGTGCATGTATAACGTACATGCGTGCAGTAGTACCAGCCCAGGATATCGTGTTTCTGCCAGGATTTTCCTGTTGACGCAGTGAATCCCTGGATATTCAAATGGGGTGAAATGAGTGATTTAACAATGTGTAGGAGCGAGTCAATCGATTTACCACATAGGCTTCGTCAGAATCAAGCCGCAGCGTAGCAGCGAGATTAATCGGAACTGCTAATAGTGGTGTGTCGCTGTCGATGCCGTTATCAGTAAACACCACCAGTGTCCCCACGCGACGACCTTCGGACACATCCTTTACAAAGGAGATCAACTTGGACGTGGACGAGAAGAATGGTGCGTACTCATACTATCGATCGTAGACAATCAGCGTGCATAATACTATACTCAAGTTGTGCATGAAGCATGCCAAGCACTTACTCGTAGCTCATTATAATACCGAATCTTAACAGAGTGAATGCGTCCGTCAGCAATATCTTGCAATGCCGTCGTGGAAAGCCGTGCATTCTCTAGCATCGAATTTTCCATATGACCATTTGAATAAATAGTGACGTGATCATAAAACGTATCCGGGTACTCGGTATTAAACCACGTATCGAATTCAATCGCAAGTGAGTTTGCGATGCCTTCGTACCCCAAGGCACTCCGCTCTTTCGTGACGAAATTGTTTCTTCCCACAGTCGCTGTTTTATTGGGATGCGAATGAAGCACGAAGGCGAATCCGTCGCCGCCATGGACACTGCAACTTTGGTAGTGCCGGATGCCAAAGTTTTGGTCCTTGACCTCCAAACAGTGTTTGGACTGGTCCGTGATCTGGAACGTAAAGCGTGTTTCAAAGCCCTGTAGCACCGGTAATGGCTCTGCATACCACACTGACGAAACTTGTCGTGGCTGGGAAGCTGTCAGTCGCAAACGCACCGCGCAGCGCGTTGTCAGACTCTCTGCAAAGACATTACGATGCCCAAACATTGCTTCCTCCATGGTAATGTGCGCGCTGGTGGTAGGAATTTCTGTCTCTGTTGTTTCGGTCATCATTGTTTCTACCTGCTGATGCTGTACTGGTTCCAATAAGGCTTCAATCAGATCATCGGCTCCTGCTCGATCCGAATAGTCATTCTGCAAGGTTCCACATGCCAACGAAAGCATAATAAGTTCGTTTTCAAGGGCTTTTGCATTGGCATATCCATTGTCACTTACCTTTGAAACATGAATACAGCTACTTGTGGCTGCGTTGCCATTGAGAATGAGTCCCGTGGTCGCGTTGAAATCGTAATAGACAAATTCTGCGACGAAGACATAACCGTGATAATGCGATCGTTGATAGAGATAGGAAACATGGAGGTGTCATGGATGAAAGCTAGCAAGCATGTCTTACCTGCCGAGACACCCAGGATGATCCAGTATAATTGCAGGAGCAACCATAGAAAGTTGGTGTACTTCAGCATGATAGACAGAGCATCACGCGCAAGGACGACCTTTCACGAGCAAAAGTTCCACAAATTACACATTAGAGGATGGTCATTGTTGATGCGCATATAATTACGTTATGTCACTCAGTCACTTGCTTTGTATGGGTGTGATGCTAATGCTTGGAGGCTTTCCATTTATAATAACCTTTATAGAACGCTTTGCTCGTGCGTAACTCATAACAATCTACTTCAATCACCTGTTGGTGCTGCGCATACCATTCAAACATCTCCACACATGCAATGTTGGTCAATGCATCTTTGGATCCACAGTCGTGTGAAACAGCACTGCGGATGCGGTCGTAATACCGCTTGCATGTCGGTGAGCCAATGTAATCCACGAACCCCTCCCAGAAAGCATCCGAGTGCGCTGTTCGCCCGCAAAGAGGGTCGATTTCATTTCGCATGGTATTGTAACTCGTGAAGATTTTATGGCAAAACAGCGGCCACGTGTCTTGTTTCCATGGTCGATGCACGTTCGCACCTGAGCATTCATGTGCTGCTTTCTTCTCTTGTTCGTGGAAGATCCGACAGACGTTGCCCTGCTGCCAGTGCGTGTACATTTCCATAAAACGCAGCATGTGCTGTTTCTGGATGTCAGTCACGCTGGTGTGGTGCTCACATTGCATTAGTAGTGATTGTTCGTCGTAGAAAAACTGGAAACTTTTCTCGCACGTCGGAGATGCAGTTTTGTGCTCTTCTACATCATTGCAGTTGGCGATGACATCTTCACAAATTACCGCAAACTTTGAGCAAAGCAGTTGTGCGTCCACACGCAGATGACGGTGCTGTTGTCGAGTGAGCCGATCTTCAGACGAAGCTATGCGAGCGGTGCTTTGAGAGATCACGCATAGCAAGAACGTCAGGAGAGCAACTATCATCATCATTGTCATCATCTCATTAGGTGCAACTTCCAATGGATGATTTTTTCTCTCTCCCTTTCTGATCCTAGATGGCGTGGTGCACACCAAAATTCAGGGAAATACTGTCCGCGAGTTCATTATTCAACCTTTATTCCCCACTTGTACAACGTGCTGTACAAATGATGTGGGGAATAAAGATTGCCTTGAGAGTAGACTTTAGTATTCATTGGATGGAGAGACTCCTTGGTGATTTTTGCTGTGTGCACAATCATCTTGAAAGGCCATGTTGACGATCAATCGCGTTTCCAGAAAAATGAAATTATACACCTTGAGTGGAGAAAAAGGTTAAGATATATGAAGTTAGGAAAATCAAGTATACACCACAAGGTACTTCTCAGGAGTTTGAGAATTTCTCATTTTGGTGGCATCTCTTGAATGAATCGTTTCCGGCTTCTCAATAGCGAAGCGTATTGAATTGAAGTATTTGCCACCTCAAGTCCATCTATTGAGTGTCGCTTCAACACCATTCGCCAAAACAGAAAGAACTGCAGCTTTGAGAAACAGCATAATCAAAAAATCAAACCAACTACGAAGCGTTCTTGTTTTTGAATATTGTGATACAATGACATCAACGAGCCATGGTATTGAAGAGAACACCACTAAAAAGCGGAGAGCCCGTCCGGATTTTGCGGAACGGAAAGCTCGACAAAAGCAAATAGTCTACACCACTGTGAAGACTGGCTGGAGAAAGTTTTGCAAAGACAAAAGAATGGCGGAAAAGATTGATGAGGCTGTGCGAGTTTGTTCAAGAATAGCATGTGAGGTATCTATGCTGGTATCCGTCCATATTCTGCGATTATTGGGAGCTGGCGAAGAACTCCCTTCATTGGATAATGACTTTTTCAATCGATGCACATCTGCAATAGCCAACTTGACCGGCAACAGAAAGGTCGTCAATCCTGAATTGGAAACCAGTCTAGACCTTTACAGAACCCAATACCCTTCGGATTATGAACTGACAGAACGAAGACCCCACATGGCTCAGATGTTGGTTATGATCGCTCAACAAGCAAGGCAGAATTTTCAAGTCAGTAACCGATTGACGTTCTGCTCCCGGTTGTGTAAGTGGATGCGCCTGCAGATACGTCTTCACAACACTGCCTATTTTGAAAAGCACCAAGGCAAGATAATCAAGAGCGCTGTTTCACTGCTGGTCCGTGCAAGCACCCAAACTCAGCATAGCTTATCCGCCCTGATGTCCGCGTACTCCAGGTTCAAGAAGTATCCCATCCCTGCTGCGGAGATTGTTTGGATGCAGGAATTATCGGATAGAGTGAGAAACGAGGTCGGACCGCTGCCACTCAAGTTGAAGAGCTCTCCGGAATGTTACATGCCTTTTCTTCACACAATGCTAAAAGACATACAAGCCCATATGGATGATGGAATGAAGGGTTGTCGAGTCTGGTCTCTGCTTCCACAGAGACACTTCAAACCCATTTTCATCAAGATCAACATCGTCGTCCTGAAGGAACTTCCTAAGGCTTTGAGTGATCCTGTTGAGCTTTACGCTGATAAAGCTGAGTTATGGCGCACGTAGTTCAATATAGGTCTTGTGACCAAAGTCCAGCGAAAGGAGTTTGAGCACTTCATCTCGATCGATAGTATGTCAGTTGGTGTGACAATCTCCCGTTCAAAGCTTCCCGAGAGAGAGCAAAAAGAAACATTTTCTCTTGAAGACTGGATCATCGGTTTAGATCCGAGGAGAAAGAAGATCTTCACTGCTGTTGTCTACAAAGAGGAAAGTATGACTACGCTGCAAAAGCCGAAAGGAGAGAACGTGAAACATGAAGTCATCCACTGGTCTAACGGCCGTTGCTACAGAGAGTGTGGCTACCACAGACGAACAAAGTTGACCAAAGAGTGGATTGATGCTGAGCCTGACATCAAAACCTTCAATGAAAACGTTCCTTCGGCAAAAGTTGCGAACCTTGTCTCCTATTTGAAACGGACGAGATTTTGTCTCGTGTATTTGGATCGTCTTCTTGACGTGTATTCATCAAGGAGGATGAAGAGGCTACGATGGTCGATCTACATCCATCGGCAACAGACGTACGAGAAGATAGTTAAGAACCTTACAGATGGTAATAAACGAACCATTATCGCGTATGGAGATGCAAATTTCACAAGCTCAGCTAAAGGCAACATTGCTGTTCCTACAATGACCCTACGGAAGAAAATTGGTTCCAGGTGTCGTGTTGTTGATGTGGACGAGTTCAGGACGAGCAAGCTGTGTTGTGCTTGTCACAAGAAGATGAAGGAGTTCGTCCTTGATGGAAAAATTGTCAGTGACGGTCTTTATAGTGTTCGACACTGCAAAAATAATGAATGTCATCACACATTGTGGGATCGTGACATCAACGCCGAAATCGACGTTTTGAGAGTATTCATCGACCAAGTGAAGAAAAAGAAGAGACTCGAGGCATTCACGAGGAAAAAAATGAATTGGTACTCGAAATCAAAAACTGAGGTGATAAACGACCTCATTGCTATGGTTCCGGAAACGGATGAGTGTAGCCTTTATTCCCCAGGTGTTCTGTACCACACATGGTACAGAACACCTGGGGAATAAAAGTTAAAAGATTTCTATATGCTATGGATCTTACTTCTTTGTCATTTTGTCGACTATCCTCCTCATTTCCATTCATATAAGAGATGTATCTGTGCATCATATGCAATACAATACTCTAGATTCGATGTTACGCTTAGATACCAAAGTAAGACAAAATAATAATAAGAGAATCACTTTGCAAATTCATATGCTTGGAGGTCTCACTACAAGTTTAATATGATGTTGCAGTACAAGATGGAACGAGCAGGTGAACGGCTGATCGAATTTAAAGAAGAGTTCACGACGAAGACATGAAAGTACAGAAAGTGTTTGTATGTCCAGGATATCTCTCTATTATGGATCGAGATATGAATGCTGCTCGCAACATCTATCTCAAGAATGAATATAAACTCACCTGGACGCATCGCCCTCGCACGATCGGGGCTGCCTTCCTCGGGGTATTGTAATTTGCACTAGCTTGGTAGTGTGGAGAACGACTCACGCGTTGATTGTTTGGAAGAAACTCAAGGTAAATAAAGATCATCTCTGAGTTACCAAATGATACCTTTTTTCAATATTTACCATATTTAGCATATGTTGGATATTAGTGAGGTGTCACTTTGTCTGCATTCATCAACTCAAAATGCGGAGAAAACAAATGTTCAAGTGGCGATACGTGACGCTCGACGCCACAGGTACACTCATTCGGCCACGACAAAGCATCGGAAAAACATATCTAGAGTATTGGATGGCAACTACACAAGAAACACTCACGCCCGTGCTCTTCGAGAGCGTGGAAAACACGATTAATGAGCGTTTCCCGCAGGTTTTCCGTCGTCTTTCCAAGGAAAAACCGAATTTCGGATACTTTCCTGCAGTGACGACAGCATATCCCTGGTGGAGGGAGTTAATTTTGAATGCTTTACCTCAGGATGTACTGGGATCGATTCCGGAACGTGTTGGTGTGCAGCTCACGCAGGAGCTATATGCCCATTTCGCGACCTCTAGCGCATGGACTGTGTTCAGCGATGTTCTACCAGTGCTTGAACACTTGCGCTCGAATGGAGTTGCATTAGGTGTGATTTCCAATTTTGACGAACGATTACCGTCGATTTTACGTGAATTAGGACTGACCGAGTATTTCCAAGTAATCACGACGTCGTGGGGTCAACCACACATGAAGCCACATCCATCCATCTTCCAAACGACGTTTTCGAGATTGCAAGGTGGCGATTCATCCAGTAGCTCCTATGTGGACGTGCTACATATAGGGGATCACGTAGAGAAGGACTACAAGGGGGCGCATGGTGTAGGCGCCCATTCACGTTGGCTTTGCCGCGGAACTCTCCCACCTTGGAATGGCGGTGCTCTTCCTCGTGAAGATATCATCACAACTCTGGCCGATCTTGTGACGCGCGAGCAATAGACACAGCAAACACAAATCAGCAAAACCAAGGCAGATCACTGATATAAGCATACGTGCTGTGGAGGCGGTAAACGACGAAGCGACGCGTCGATCACAAGGCGTTATGGATCATTTTTTTTTATGGACCGTTTCGGGTATTCTTTCCTTTGCAACTTCTCTCGGATTTGCAGACTGCTGCTACGTTACTATCGTGTTCGTTTACTTTGAGGTGTGGAGAAAAAACAGACTGGTTCATTTGAACCAGGTGTGCGTATAATATTCTCTGCATTGGCGTCTTCGTGCTGCATTAACTCGTGGTGTGTGCGACTCTGCGATGAACGAGACGATGGAAGAAATGGCACATGTCCCCGTTTCTACGGAAGATATGAAGCGAATTTGCGAGGAGCTAGTACAGGACTTCGACGGGACGTGTTTGTTTATAGCCAACGAACTCGCTTCGACTTCCGATCCAGTACTTTTGCTAGATATTCTCACGGAGATTACTTGCAATATTCGCGATGGCAGCAACGGCATTGATGATGAAGTTGGTGTCAGTGGTAATGATGGTTGCGCTTGGCTTAGTGAATCGATAGTGGATCGACTGGAAACCGATTTCTTTCCTCAAATCGTGCAATTATTGCTGGGTAAAGCTGTGGATTATGATTGTGTGCATCGCGTGAATGCGTTTTTTCAGTTTGTGTTGCAAAAAGTGGCGGATCGACTTCAAGAAGGAGATTTGTCCATGCTCCCAACGCTGGTTCGGGTCTTGGATGTACATCGACCATTCTACTTGTACTACGGATGCAATAGTGACTTCGAGAATGTTGATGAGCAAGTTTCGACTCTGGGACCGGTGAGATATGCTCTTGCACATTGTCGCTATGTGTCTCGCTATTTCCTTAAAAATCTGCAGTTCTGGGGGGAAATTGGTGGGTTTTCGTTATTTGTTTCGATTATGAAAGGAAGAACGGATACAAACTGTGGTGAACATGACACCGGAGGAAATGATTGTGCATTACATTTGTCGTTCGAGGCTATGCAATTCATATTTCGAGCGATATACGCTGTAAAGGATTACCTCACCCCGCGATTTATGCTGCGGTACTGCCTGTCGTTGTCAGCCGCCGCTCGATCATTTATGCGAAATATGCCAGCTGCAGATTTTTATGGGCTTCCTCGCGATTCGTTGCTTGAGGTTGTACAAATCATGGAGCTACTTGTCGCGAAAGCCCAAGATGTGTCGCAGAGCCTGGATGTAAACGAGCTGGAGGAAATTTCAGGACCGGAAACTGAAGACAATGACGAGGAATGTGATAAAGAAGACTGGATCGAGCTTGAAGAAAAACTGTATCCAAGCGTTCAACTATTGCGATTAGACTTATTTTGGCGATTTCTACAAAGTAGTTCGTTAGAGAAACGTATTTATGGTCTCACGGAGATAGTTGTGACCATCACACGGCTTTACAATGGTCAAGTGCAAGAGCAAGTCGACCCTACGACAGAATCGTTAAAGACACAGCTATTTTATTTGGTCGAATGGATGATGGAGAACGAGTTGTTAGTCGAGCTTTTCGGTGATAAGATCCACGTTGAGTTGGTCAAACGTTGCATTCCGCTGTTTCAGTTTCTTTCTGAATTGGATTGTTTGAGTCCTGAGTTAATCGACATTGTGTGGAAGTGTTATGCTGGTCCGGCTGCAAGCGAGCAGGTACCAACGCAGCAACGGCATGAAGCGTTGCTCACAGCGATCCAGGACCTTGTGATAGAATTGATAGATTTTATTGATGGTCAATTGTTGGTGCATCTTCTCGATCAGATCAAATCAACCAAGCCTCTTGATTCAAATCAACTGTCTCTCCTAGTACACATTGCAGCCCGAAGTGCAATCATTGAAGAAGTCGATGAACATAGTGAGACTGCTAGGTCACTAGAACTCGTAGAGGAGATACTGATGCATCTCTGGAATGAGGTTACCCTGGTGACCACCACGACTGTCGATTTGGATGAGATATTGCGTTGCATGGATGAAATTTTGAGAAAATTATGTGCAGATCACGACGAACAAAATGAAACAAATGTGGACAATGGCGGGGAAGAAACAACAAACTCACCACATAAGTTAGTGAACAAGCTTCTTCTGCTTTGCTCAGATAATTTGTTCCGACGCGTACACATAGTTGCGTCGTTAAAATTTGTCACGCGACTTGCCCAATTAATTTCAGACGCGGATATTCCTCCAATGTTGTCGCCAGCGCGACGTCAGCCTCTCGTCCTAGCTGTCCTACAAGAGCTTGAGGAATACAAGCGCAAGATATGGGATGAGATACGTCAAGATCGTGATATCTCAGTGTGTCAATGGCAGGAAATGAGCGACCACGAGCGCTTCGGTCCTCTCCCTACTTCTCATTTGGCAGACGTCAAAGTGCGACTGTTGGCTCTGCGTGGTGCTTGGATGTTGGCTGCCCGATACGAGCAAAACGTATCCGCCTTCTCTGGAGAACAACTCGATATTCTCTGGCGGATGTTAGTTGACGAAGCATTCATGATTGAAGAAGCGTCATTGTGCTTCCAATGGATTGAATTTTGTTTGAACACGCCGCTCTCGGCTAATGGAAATGATGATCCCTTTGATGGTTCAGCATCATTAATGACGTCTCAGCTAGCGGAATATGTGCTCTCCAAAAGGTTCCGCTCGTTGCGGGGGAAACATATCACAGTTTCGGCGCTGTGCTGCTTCCACAATCTGTTTCGTCGTATCAATATAGAGAATGGTGGGTTGAAGAGCTTTACGGTTGCTACGCTGCCAACTTACGACGTTCAAGTGGATGGAGATGAAGATGCAGTTGTGGATCTGGTCACAGATAAAGAACTCACAGGGTTGGATCAGCTTTGGCACCTCGCTCTCTATGCCTCAGACGCATCTGTGGCAGAGGAATGCATTACGCTGCTTACACGGCTTTATCTGGAATTTGTTCCATCTTGGCGACACACGAGTCTCCCTTTGGAGCGAAAGGTGCAGTTTATCGACAAGTGCATGGCACTTCTAAATGAGGCAAAAGAAGTAGTGGATCATAATCAAGACACTCCACATGAGTACGAAATTGCTGTTGTTAATCGATGTGTGGACTTATTGCGCTATTTTCTGGAAGCAAGTGATGCGGTAGAGCTGTCAAATGATACCGTAACTACTGAAACAGATGAGGATGTTGTGAGCGCTGAGAATGATAATGATTTGACTTCAATATCAGATGGTCTCCACAAACAAAAACGCGTCTTTCAACTAGAGAATCTGGAGGAAGGATTGCAGTATTTGGAAGTATTTCCATCTCCGATGAGAAACACTTTCAATGTGAATGATAAGGTGCTGACTGGAGTCTCAGAGCCATCCAAAGTCAACATTCATCGTCGGCCAAGTTGGACATATCGACAACAGCGCGCATTATTGGATCCTATTAAAGATGATGATGAAGAAAATAGTTGTGTTGAAGATAACATTCAGGACACGACAGCTCCTCCGAATCAATCGTTAGCGTCCACTGAAGATATCAATGCACTTGACGGAATGCTTACGCCTTCTCTTGTAACTATGAGGTTGCGATCACCTACAGTCCGCGTTCGTCCGAATCTTCAATGGCCCCAAGGTCTTTCTCCTCAGCGTGGGCCTGATCTGAGTTTAGAAGATATCAGTAGGGCTCTTCACGACGTGGCAGTGGATGGAAAGAGCGATCAACCGCATCAAGGTGATGATAAATTGGGTGGAGAGGATGCAAAGCCAGCACGATATCAGGAACATGGCGGCAAGTCGAAATACGGTGTTGTAAGTCAACTGCTAGCAAACAAAGGATCATATTTTGACGTGTTGCTGCAGTTAGTCGACTGGAACGAACATACTTCGCAACGAACTTGGGAGTTATTTTGTCGATTACCAACGAACAATGAACTTTTACGAAAAATGATTCGATTGCGTCCATCTTCCTCTACTGATGTACGATGGATGGAATTGCTGGATACTTCAAATATTCATCGACTGCTCTACGCATTGCGACTCGTTGAAGCTTTGCTCGTACCTACAGAAACGGCGCTCATTGCGAACAAAGGAGTAGATTCAGGGCGACGACAGTGGAGAGAACGATTTGTTCGTCTGGGTGGCGCTCGTCATTTGTATGATGCACTTTTGAATTGGAAAGACAAACACTTAACGACGAAGATTGAGTCAGAGCATGTTGACTCAGTATCGTCTCCTTCATTGTATACGCGAAACCTTGAATCAACATGTTTGGCTGCTGTCATTCGGACACTCAACTACCTCTTGGAGTTACATCAGCATCGCAGAGGTGAAAGGACTTACTATGATAACTTATTTGATGTGCAGTTACTGTTCTCGACACTACCTCAATTCGAAAAGTCGATCAGCTTAGCGTCGTTGCTGCAGGTCGCAATCCAACTCACTTACAATTACTGCTCGGTTTCTACACAGCCTAAGGATGAAAACACAAAATTTTCAACTGAGAATGCAGAAGCAGTCATTTGTGGTATGCGTATGATTGTTACAATCGTGAAATTAGAGCCTGAACTGCCACTTGCTGTCTTTGCTCCCAGTCCAGATGTAATCGATTTTGATGAAGATTATCGTACTAGAATCTCTTCACCCAGCATTGTTTTGTGGTTGCACGCTTTGTTACTTGAATGTCCTTCCAAGTCTACTCGGGAAAATGTCGTGGTGGAGCTAAGAAATATGACTGTGGCTGCTAATGTCTGCACGAATCAAAAGACCCGTTCATTCGTTGAGCATCTTGTGCACGCATCAACCGAAGTCATAATTGGTGCTGGAGGTACAAACAATCGAAGGTTTGCCAGAACCAATTTTGAACAATTATTCGAGTTCTGTGATTTTGCTCTTCGTCATTGTGCTACCTCATTGTCTGTTCGATCAACACTGATCAGTGACATAATCAAGAAACGAACCATCGATCGTATCATGGCAAACTTGTATCTTGAAGTTTGTGAACAATCTGCAGACTACGATACTGATGACAAACTTCTCTGTGGGTATCTGAAGACCTTGATCACACTTGCTCAGCTTTCCGACGGACTCCGCCTTACAATTTTACACAATAAACCATCAAACCTATCCCCAGGGAAATCGCCAGTATTTGACGGGGAGTGGATTATGAGTTTGTTGCTTGAACGTTTACTCTTCGGCGATGTCTTGGCTAACATTGATGGAAGAAAGGCCCGGGCGTCGATTGGTCCTATATGCAAGTCTTCTAGTTGTCGTGTGTTGGTTCAAGAGCTACTTTTAACGTTGATGTTCCCATTTGCGTCAACAACTGCCTCGTCTCGATCCAAATCACAAGATGTTGCGAAGAGACCAATAATGTACATGCTACAGTGCCAAAGAGCTTTTCAAGAGGCAGTTCTTCAAAAAATTAATGAAGGAGAAAGACAGTGGAACTACGCACCTGGAGAGTCATTGCAGGATACCAGCACAGGGATTCAATATGCAGGGCTTATAAATCCGGGCTGTATTTGCTACATGAATGCACTGATACAACAATTGTTCATGGCTTCGGGCTTTCGAGATGGATTATTAGCCTTGGAATGTGATTCCACAACTAATGATCGCTTGAATGAAACTGTTTCGCTGTGGAAAGACGAGATTGTCCAACTACAGAAGCTATTCGCATCCTTGGCGTCCACGCATTATCGGGCAATGGATCCAACAGAGTTTGCAATTTCCCATCGCGACATTGATGGTAACCCTACGGATTTGTGTGTTCAAATGGACGCAGACGAATTTTTTTGTATGCTGCTGGATCGGCTGGATATGTACACTCGTGCCCAATCATCAACAAATATTAATGAAAATGGTCATGCTAACTTTGTGCAGAAATGCTTCGGTGGTGTTCTTGTCAATCAGATTTTGACTCAACAAGGACATCTCTCGGAACGGGAAGAAAATTTCTTTGCACTGAGCTTAGAAGTCTCGAAGAAGCAGCATCTTACCGAGTCATTAGAGCTGTACGTCCAGGGTGAGTCGCTCGAAGGCGAAAATGCCTATTTTTGTGAGCGAATGCAACAAAAAGTGTCGGCAATGAAGCGAATTTGTATCAAAACACTACCGCAAATACTCGTTTGCCATTTGAAGCGCTTTGAATTTGATTTTGACACGATGGAAAAAGTGAAAATCAATGATTTTCTGGAGTTCCCTTTTGAACTAGACATGTTTCCATTCACTAGCGAAGCGTTGACAGGAACCATGAAGTCTGGTATCAACATACAGGATGGTGGAATATCAAAATCATCCATGTACGATCTTGTTGGAGTAGTGGTGCATTCAGGCACCGCCGACATGGGGCACTATTACTCGTTCATTAAGGATCGATGGAAAACAGACCACTGGCTCGAGTTTAATGACGAAGCTATTCGAAAGTTTGATGTCGAAACCATGTGTGATGAATGCTTTGGTGGCGAAGAAGTAAGCCAGCAGTGGGATCCGAAGGCAAAAAAGTGGGTGCCGGCTGTGCAAATGAAGCGCCGCTGTGCATATATGCTTGTCTACGAACGTCGAGAGAGTTCAGCAACCACAAACAGACAAGATGCAGATGTTATCAGTACGTGTACGAATAAAACCAATGATTCAGCTGTGCAACGAAGTGCTACCGTTGAAGCGATGATAACGGAAATCCAGCTGGAAAATGTACGTTTTGAACGGGTTGTTAATGCTTTTGATCCTAACTATGAGCAGTTTAGTGCACTCATACTGGAGAAAGTTCTCGGCGCAACGTCGGGTCAATATACGGAAGAGCAATTCGATCCTTCTGCTGATCTGCACGCAAGCGGATCGGAATCACTTAAGATATTAGCTCGTTACGCGTGCGAATCTGCGTGCCAGTACGTTTTTGGTATTACTTCATTACGAAGATCAGATTCCTTGTTATCGACAACCACGACTCCCATCCGTGATCAACAAAAGCTTATTGAGCAAATAATTGGCTATGTGTCTCAAACAAGTAATGAAGATTCAAATGAATGCGCTCTTTTTGGTGCATGGTTTCTCAGCCAGCTCGTAGCACAGTCAACCGACTACTCATCGCTTCGTCCGCTAGAATCAAATGTCCACCGCCAACGTACCTGGCTCTTCGACGTATTATTCTTAAACACAGAGAATCCGAAACTCGTGGATGGGTTATTTCAGATTATATCCATATGTGTTCGAGTTTTGACTCGACAACTTGCACAACAAGAGCATCAGAGTGTTGACGACAAGGGAAGAGATGAAGACTTTGCTTCCACTGAAGCGGCGGTCATCGATTTTTATCGAGCACTCTTAGATATCTTCTATGAAAGAGACGAGGATATGGAACTAATAGACCCCGCGACAGGAGGCGCTGTTATGCTTGCTACTTCCACCAGGATTAGCACACTCACTCGTGTAGGCGATTTCTTGGAAAGCTGCGTGAATGAAACAGCGTCCGAGTTGGAGGCTGCCACAACATGTTGTATGCTAATGGACAAGCTGCGACTATTGGATCGATTTTTGTTTACATTCCAAACGGACCGAAGCACCATCAATAGTTCAGACAAGTCCCAGATCTCCTCCTCCCGTGTATCATTAAAGATTGCACCAAGTGATTTCGTAACAGATGCAAGTTCTGCATCAAACAATGACATTCGATCCTGCACACTTAGCATTGAGAAAAAGATGATGCACCACCTGATTCGAACCTACGCCTCGATGCATGGACAAACAACTAGCCCATCATCTAATAACACAGATGTCGTGGAATTGCCAGCTGACGACACCCTTCTGTTGAACCCGACAGCACTGAAGAACCTGATACAGTACGATATTGACATCGCCATAGCCCCACTGTTCATTCAGATGGCGACAGGTGAAAGCCGAGGGATTATGCAACGTGATCGATTCCTGTCACTCTTAATCACTGTGCTCGAAGATGTGAAAACAACTAAAATCGACAAAGTTTTTCGTGTGTTTAACACATTACTCGATCACGAAGAATTGGTTAACCAACAGAATGATGGTGAAGATGCCGATGATAACAATGCAACAATGACGTTGTCGATTCACCAGCATATATTTTCGCCGACTCGTGGCATTCTGGAGGCGGCTATGTACTACAAAGATCATCAGTTGCTTCACAAGTACACGTTTGTACTGCTGGAATTCATCATTAATCGTGGTCAGCGCTCCAAAGTATTAAGGAACATGTTGCAACACTATCCAGAATTCCAGGACCAAGTCATATGGATCAAGGAGTGGTTGGTCAATTATCTTGATCCGCACGGAACCATTCGACAAACGGAAAGATGGGATGAGAGTGTGAACCGTAGTAATAAAGATGATGAGTTTCTGAACGAGGATGCGCAGTTTGAGGAGAAGGTTTGCAATTTATTCGCAGCAGCGGAAACAACATTAGGTATCACAATTTTTCTGGTACCAAAACCACATGAAGAGCTGGAGATTGGCATAAAACATGACCGAAATGATTCTATCGCAGAATATGAAGCAAATGCATCTAATATAAACCAAGAAAATGAAGCAAACGCAAATGCACCGGAAACCCTGGCAAAGAAATTGGGAAATTCGCACGCGAGTAGCCCAGCTATCGTGGACTGTAATAGCAAAAATAGCGACTCTCAGCATCCAGAAGTAGGTCAAGTCGACGCTGAAGAAGAATCCCCATACGTAAATGTGCACGATAACGTGAGGCCAAAGTTCGACGAGCCTGAGAATTCCGATACTCAGTTTTTGAATACCCACGTGCACTGGCGTCTGAACCTGGATGAGGTACACCACGATCTCACGGAAGCATAGATGTTTACTTGAACAGTAGCTCCGTGTCATCATATGTTGAATTACTTTAACTGTTATGTTAGCCTGCACTTTTCGTCATTTTCCCGCTTTTCTTTAGCTTATCTACCTGCATGTTCGTCGCTAACTTGCTTTCTTTCCCAATCAGATCTGTACTTGTCTTACGAATCTTAGCGGAGCTGCATCGGGTTTTTTGGGATATCGCTGTTGGAGGTTTCGGGGTTGTGTGTATTCGATCTAACGCAGTGAAGGGCCGAAGCAGTCCCTGGTGGGTCGCTGATCGATGTAGTCGAAGGAGCTCAGAACAGGATGTGGAGCTTTCTTCTCGGTCTACTGAATCCGAGATCCACAACAATCGACTTCGTGGCGAAAGTGCTGCCAGCCGCTCCTGCCAGGTCGGTTTTTGTCTTCGGGGTGATCCTGTTGAAGATGACGGCGAAGATAAAGGTGCATTCGTTGGTGACCTAGAATCCCAACCAGAGGCAAAGGTGTCTACACGCTGGGATGAAAATCCCACCCATGGTCCTAAGGGTGACGTCGACCACGGCAAGGACGCTTCGTCATCACTGTCATTTGAATCTGGGGTTTCTCCATGCGGTAAATAGAGCTGGTAATTCCGTGATGCTGTTTTTGTAGATGTTTGTGGTTTGTGTCGACGCACATGTAGGCTCCCATGTGAAGCGATGGCTTTTGGCTTTACTGTCTCGCCGCCTGAAACATTCACAGACACAGTGCTCGTCGTTGGCCTTCCAAATGAAGTCGAACTGCGAAAAATTGCACTGTCGTGATGAGCATTGTTCTTGCTACGGCTTGGATCTCGTGTTAGCGACCGAATACGGAAGCCTTCCACTTCACCGTCGTCATTGTCATTCGATCGTTGTCCACATTTTGTATCATCCTGTTGTGATACGCCTGCTAAGGGAACAAGCATGGTTTTCGATGCACCTGAGATTCCCTTGGACATGATGGACGATGTGGAATCCTGCATCCGCTCGACTGGATTTTTCAAATACTTTCGCGAGTGCTGACCAGTCAGAAATGGAGTCGAATCAGTTGAAGATAGATTGCTTCGACTGGCCACCATCCCATTTGGTTCGCCTTTCGCGTTCTTTCTTTTATTGTTGGTGGTGTGTTTCTGGACTTCCTCCTCTGTGTGATGTTGTAGAGCAACCTTCTCACGTAATTCTTGGATGATAACCTCCAGTTCGGAATCCGTGCGCTGCAAAGCTGACGATGGTCGTGGCGTCATTTTTCTTGCAGTATCAGTCGAAGCGTTGCTTTTATCTACCAGTTTTGGTTTTGAACATTCCTCTAGATGACTGTCATTAAAATTACTCGATTCCCCCTTGCTTGTTGTACTAATGAAAGGCAAGTTGGGTTTAGCAGCAAAAATGTCATCAACAGGACTACTCGATGCCAAGACACTTGTTGTAGTTTGGTTGCTTTTCATTTTCCGGGCCACGGTTGCTGTTGATTTAGAAGTAATGATTACAGGCTTGTAATGCTTGTTTCCGTCGACGGCGTGCTGTTTAGAATGATTTGCGGTTGGGAAATGATAGTATAGGTCTTCATCACGTGCGCCAACAGAAGGCGCCGCAACAGAAGCGCCATGGAAAACTGGTTTGTCTCCCCATCGCATTATTTGGTTTAATGAAGATGCCGAGACCTGAAAGTTTGTGATGATTGCTCAAGTGGCCTCAAATGACAGGCAACACAAGCACCCGTAGTAATGATTTACAGCCTTGAAGCGAACATGGATGCATCGAGTATAAATAGGTTAACGTTTCGATTATTTCGGCCGTCAAGTGACATGCACAATCACCGAGTTAGTGCCTGACCTCCAACTTAAAAACAGTTTATAAAATAGCTGGACACTCTAACCAGGTGATGCGGGCCCAAGTTGCATGGCTTCAGTATCGCCACAACCCATACGCACAATATATGGCTAGCTGGGTCAGTTATGAACGTTTTTTTGTTTAAAAGCGCGGGTTAAACATTGGCTGAAGATCGAAGTCAATATCTATTGACGGATCAATATGTGGGCCGAGTGTGGGTCCTAGCGGCAAAAATGGCGGGGGTGGTAAGCGTAATGGAGAGCGTGGTGGTAGAAAGTTTTCCCTTCGTGGTGCTCCGCCAAACCAGGGAGGCATCCAGTCGACCATTGACTCATGATGTCCCTGTTCCGAATACTTGCGGATATATTCTAACTTGAAATGGTCGTCGACGCTTACATGCGGGAAATCTGCAGAGCATTTTATGATGCAGAGACAGCCATGAGCATGGAGTTTGTCATTTATTAAGAACCACAAGAGTGATGTTCATACCATGAAGAAGGTATTGCCGCCACAATATAGGATCATCCGACAGCCGATGAAGACACTAAAAAGTTAAAAAGAGCGTTCCAGATCCATGAACAAGAAGATTGGTCAAGAATACTACCTTTGGTAAAAAGAAACCAGTGCTTTCTTTACTCTTACCTTGCTGGTCTGGGTGACGCGCATAAACTCTATTACGTGCAAAAAGCCAAACACGTGACGCAGAAGCACGTCCGAAAGCTGACTCAGCTCAGCACCCTGTTGTGTTGTAGGCGCATTAACATGGTGTTGAAAGACTGAGAATACATTGCGTTCCAATCTACAGTCAGCAATATCAGCAAGGGTAACTCGTGAGCAAATTGGTTCAGTTGTGTCTCACCGAAAGCCAAACCAGATCAAATGTACTGTACCTCCAACGCAACAATTCCAGGTCGCCGTACCAAGCATCGATGTGCACCGCACGATTGATGAGCTCGATGGGTTGCTCGTTCGTCTTTACGCTGGTGTGTGGCTTCACGTAATCTCGGATTCTAATAATTGACCAACAAACAATGTGGGGAGACATAAGAACGGTGTCAACATCGATCAATACATGAAAAACAAACTCCAGGTATAAAGAGTTAAACTCACAGCAAACTCAAGCGTGTTGAGATCGTGGGAGTCACAAAATGGACAAACAATTTCCCTCCAATTGCAATACCACGAACTTCTACTGTCATGCATTCAGCTAGCAGTGGATCAAGAGTGACTGTATAGTGGACGGGTGGAGCGAGGATGATGTTTCCAACTAGCTGATGCAAATCGCCATTCATGAGATCTGTAGGCGACATCAGTTGCCATTGCTCACATAGTAGCTGGTGCACCATCCATAGCAACACACCCTCGGCTGGGAGCGTATTCTGATGCGCAGCCATCACACCAGCGGTGGAGAAATCTGCTTTTATGTTGGGAGCTTCTTCTAGTCGCATTTGGAGATGCCACCTTTGTTTATGGTCCTTACCGAAAATAGTACATGGGATGTCTAATTTAATAATATGTGGCTTCAAAAATATTTTTTGATTTCATTTACTTCCCACCTCAAGAGATCACAACGACTGCATCATGATCGGAAAGGGTTGGCCTCACACCTAGTAGAAGGCATAGACATACTACATGTACTCCTTCTTGCCTTCATACAGACATGTTGAGATGCTTGTAGAAGCTATGGTTCACGCTCAATGACAGCAGCAGCACCCATCCCAGTGCCGATGCACATTGAGATCATACCGTATCGCTTATGGGTGCGTTTAAGCTCCGTGAGCACCGTTGCCACTTGTCTTGCACCAGTACAGCCGAGCGGGTGGCCCAGCGCAATGGCACCTCCTTTTGGATTCACTTTTTCCATAGGGATACCCAACTCTTGGATACAGTAAAACGCTTGACTGGCAAACGCCTCATTGATTTCAAAAATGTCGATGTCGTCACTCGTCAACCCTGCTTTTTTCAGCGCTTCAGGGATCGCGATTGCCGGGCCAATACCCAATGTTGATACAGGGACCCCCACAACTGCATATGAGACGAAGCGACCAAGAATGGGTAAGCCATTCTGCTTGGCAACAGAGCGACGGGTGAGCAACACCGCCGCTGCACCATCACTCACTTGACTTGCATTCCCTGCTGTCGTGCAGCCACCATCCTGAAAAGCGGGCTGTAGCTTGGCCAGCTCTTCGATAGTCGTCCCGGGTCGAATGCCATCGTCTTGTGTAACCACAATCGCCTGTTCACTTCCATCTTTTGTCTTAATAATTGTTGAGACGGGAGTAATTTCGTCCTGGAACCAGCCGTTCGCCTGAGCATTCACGGCTTTGGCATGCGATGTCGCCGCAAACGCGTCTTGGTCAGCGCGCGAGATGGCATATGTAGCTGCGACATTCTCACTGCAGGTGATGCCCACAGGCGTAACACAGTCCATGGCTTCTGGGACGACCTTCATAAGTTCCCAATCCACTAGTGGTGGCGCCTGGCTGCTGATATCGACGACTGACATGCTCTCAAACCCCGCTGCAATACCAATATCGTAGTGACCGGCTTTGATGTTCGCGGCAACATTCGCCACGGCTTGTAGACCAGACCCGCACTGGCGGTTAAGCGAATGCAGTGGCACGGTGTGTGGAATGCCCACCGACAGCTGGGCCATCCGCGCGATCGTCGCGCCCGCACGTGGCAGGAGCACGTTACCCACGACGATGTCTGCCACAGCAGTGGGACTGACATTTGCCTGCGTCAGCACAGCCTGCAATGCATGGGCGAGCAATACATCGGGTGTTGTGTCTTTGAAGCCGCCGCGCTTGGCACGCGTGATTGGCGTGCGCAACGCCGAGACGATGACGACATCGTCATTATCTTCAGCGTTGTGCGCTTCAGCAGTGGAGTGGTGCGTGGTGTGTTGCACATGTGAGCGGATGCGGTCGATGCGATTCATGTGGTCTGAGGATGCGGTGGGAATGGAGCTGTTGATGAAGTGATTGATTGAGTGAGTCGCTGCTGGTTGAAGTTTGGACCTGTTTTCGTAACATGATAGAACAGAAAGTGTTCGGTAAATTCCGAAAACAGCGATCATTTGAGATATGGAAATACTGGTAACTCTGAGAGGATCTCCTGCTCTTCGCTTGAGTCCAACTTGTCTAATTAAGACAAGATAATCGCAGAGTAGACATCTTCAACACCTGGACTCGATGAATAAATGTTCATTCTTGRGAAAGATGTTTCTACCAGCATTAACATCTCTGTCAAGAACAAACTTGCAGTACATCTATTGAAAAACTTTTTAGTGCTCCATTGTGTAGTTGATTCTCTCACAGTGAGAACAAATCTTTGTTGTATAGTGTTTCTCACAGTTGTATGTGTGATGTTTGTTTTCCTTTTGCATCGATACTATCGTACCACGCTTTCTGGACAATCGATTTGATTTTCCACGCACTCAATCGCCTCGGGCATGCACTGTTATCGTCAACATGTATCGTAGAGATAGAAGAAATGATGGATAGAGGTTAACGTCTATTGCCCATTGATCCCACTGATGGGATTTTGTCTCAGTCAATAAAGGTGAAGAGAAACACAAATACCTTCAGATGTGCATTCAAATAATTAATAGGGACTCCTATTTTTGCTTACAGGTTAAGACTCTCTATCACTTAATAGGTTCCGCTATTGGTATAAAAAAGAACCGATTTGCTATCTCATAGGTAAGAATTCTTTTTAGGGTTTGCACCAATGCATGAAAATTAAAAATGGCCAACTTACACATGATTTTTTTGTGTTTTTTTCATTTGCAGTCAAACAACAGAAATTGTAAAAACTATCTCGACACTTGTTATTTTTTGGTCCAACACATAACACATGTCAAAAAAACTCCACATGCCGCCTTGAATAACCCGCTTAAAAGCGCGTAGAGTTGTCCTTGATGTAGTAAATGCTCTCTTGGTGTTCTGCGTGGCAGAACGGGAACGATGGACCACCCGAGTTATCGGGGTTAAAGAGCTGCTTGCCCGAGAGGTACGTCACGTAGCAGCCGAGTACCAGACAAATCAGAACCACCAAGAGTGCCATGGCTTTCTCAGCGAAATGGATGTTCACCCAGAGTTTCTTGAGGTAAAAGACAATCGGCAGTATGATGCAACTCATTGTAATGGCTGAGGCACCGACAAAGTCGGTCAAATCCAAAAAGTGATCCTTCAACAACACCGAGGCAACCACAAGTATTGTAACCACTACGGTACGCAGAACAACATACTTGATGACCGACCCCGTGCCTTTGTATTCCGCTAGCTCTTCTTCTTCATCTAGCGTTTCCTTTTCAATGTCGGCCATAGACACAGTCGATCCCTTGGAATTACGAACCTTGATGCCAGTGGCGGGAGTATCGACTGACTCGTAGTTGGGGGCTTCCACGTCTTCATACTTCTTCTGGTGCATGCCCAAGACCAGACGTTCCAAAATGTAAAAGGCAGGATGCACAATCACATTAAACGCAATGGTAATATGCAGCTGCATGAATAGATACGCCAAGACGGCCATGCCTTTGTCACTGTGGAAACCAAGTTTGCTCAAACCAGTTTCCGCATCCGGGAAAATTGAGAAGAGCAAGTTGCCCGAAATCTGGCAGCCGATAGCCGAGTAACCCGTGCTGGCCAAAACCAAAAACAATATCGAAATAAACGTGATGGTCACAAAAACCACACGAGGCATGCGACTTGGATCACTGTGTTGACGTTGCAGCGCTGGGATGACAATACCGGCACCGTAGGCAAGTGACAGATTACCAAAGGTGGTCGCCACTTGTTTGAATGTGAGATGTGGTGTGGGCACCGATGGGTGGCCTGACATCCCATGCAACAACACGCCAACACCAATAATATCGGCAAGAATCGTGCCCATGCACCCAGCGAACGCAGCCGCGGCACCTTCTTTCAACGTTGGTATGAGCGTGACAGGCAACACCATCAGCGCCATCAAGATGATCCATGTGCTCTGTTCGAACGCACCCGGGAAGAGACTCTGCAACAAGATCCCACCGAGTACCAAAAACGCACAAGGGACGAGCAAGCAGACGCCCATCTGCGACACCACAACCAAATATCGTCCAGGTTTACCCATGCACCACTCGCCGAGATCACCAAAGGTCCGCACCGAGCGTGGTGCAATGAGCAAAACCTTTGAGCACACCACCGAGGAGTAAACGTTTGCGAATGCCATAAACAGCATCGCAATTACTGCGAGAACTGGACCCGCACGAGAAAAATTGGCGGGCATACCAAGTGTACCAATACCGTAAACACAGCAGAAGAGATTGAAGGCGATTTTCGCGTCTTCAAACGTGAAAAGTGGGTTTCCTTTGCCCATGGTTGTCGATGATCTCTGGTCTCTTGCTCTTGTGTTGATGTGACTGGGAGGAGGAAGATTGCCAACTGACAAAAGTGAAAGCAGAATCTCAAACGAAAAACCTGCCCAAGTGAATCAGACAAGGAGACATTAGAGAGTAAGTGATAGATTTCGAACCCGAAGTGAAGAGAGGAGAGTGGTGCTCCCTGTCCCATCCTCCTTCCTCTGTTGTAGTTGTCCCGCACTCTTTTCGTAGGTTTAGGCAACCACGAGTCATAATCAGTTATGTGCATTTTTATAGTGAATTTCTATGGAGCACATGAATTTACTGTATCTATCGGAAAAGAAAAAGAAGTTGGAGATTGCCAATCTGTCTTCATGGGTTCATGCTGGAATGATGGATCTAATTTCTTTATTTAGGTTATATTTCGCTGATAAGATTTTGTTTAAGAACAAAAAAAATAAATAATTGTGAGTTTACTATCAACATTCAGTCACATGGTTTAGTTCCTATAGTTCACGACTTACGATGGATCGCATCCTCTGATTATGTTCATTTTATTTCACATCGTAATACGCCGACCATGTATAATAGCACAAAGAAGGGGTGTTCGTCAGGTTTTGGGTGATGTGGAGTGTTCCTTTCCTTTGAGTGGATGTTGGTATAGCCAACCCAAGACGTCCGAGGTTACGCATGAATTGTGGATGAAAATACGACGTGAAGGTGCAACACAAGCGATATTTTGCGGATTAGGAATAAAATATCGCTGCATTGTTTCCTATACGTCGATTGCTTCACCTCAATAACAAGCGTAGCACACTGTGGTAGGAAATAGTGTACTTCATTTTTGAAGTGAGATGATTAATTGTAGCCACTTTCAAAAGTTTTAATCGCTGTTTCAAATCGTGGCTGATGAACTAACTGAAAAGTAGCTTGAAATCTTGACCTATCCAAGAAGATGTAGCATTTATTGAATGCAGGCACATTTAGCACAACTTGGGTGAAAACATATAGGTGCATAGTGGTGATGATCGAGCACTCACATCTGCTGTTGAACCAGGACGAAGTGTTGAATTAGAATCTTCGTGACATCACAGAGAGAAGATCTGGCTTTCTGTTCACCATGGTGGAGAGAGTATACGGATATAAAAGATCCTTGTTACATAGTCTCCCAGCAAAAAAGATTTTTTTTGTTTCCGTATCCATATCACCATTGGTCACCGACTTTTGGGATTATATCAAAGAAAACTGGAATTTGTTTCCATATTAACATCAATTGTGTCGCTTTGTGTGCATATGCTCTTACTTCAAGCCTTTAGCCACTGTATAAACCAATAGGGGAGAAAAGCAGCGTTGAGAGCACCTACAATTTTGCTTCCAGTAGCTATAGCTTGTCTATTGCAGGTGATTGAGTAACTACTGCCAGTGTTGACTACAAACTACATTATGTGCGTCATATTGGGTGGGCCGGGAAAGTATCTACTTTTGGTCAACAAGGAGAATGTGACTATGTATGATACTTAACTGATCCTTAGAAGGTTGATAAAGTCGAAACAATCGATTGGGACCAGAATATGGTAGTATCTCTCTCATTTTCATCGTGCCCATGATTTCATCGAAATTAGTATACATATAATAACCGAGTATCTACAAATACGTCACTCTGTCCATTCGAACTAAAACTCCACGGCGAGTAATCGGCTCATACATCTTTATTCTGGAGACAGTAAAAGACGCTTTGCTAAACTATGGACATAAAGTATTCATACCGTAGGCGTGAAGAAGGTTGGTTACTTGATCCTTGCGAAACAGACAGTCACATGCCCAAGATACGGTTGAAAACTGTGAAGTTTTAATATCCTTCACAGCACGGAAATGGATGATAGTGACGAACGTACTTTTGATAGGGCGAAGGATTTGCCAAGCGCGAAGGGATGATTGTTTCACCGGAGGAAAATGAAAATGAGAATGTAATGCCAATGTTCGCTATGGGGACCTAGGTCTGACTCAGACCTGACTCACTCGATGTAGCCGCCTCCCTTCGTTGTGCGTTCTCTGACGCCAATCAGCTTGTTCACATACCAAATACAAGTTAATGTGCGAGTTTCTGTTTTTGCACCAAATCTTTTCCTATCCTCTTTCTACGCTCGTTTCCCCTCTTAACAAGAAAAAGATCGTTGATAGGTGTGACATCGACAACGTCGTGACCCAAGCCGTCCAATAGAAACGAATAGTACACCCGAGACGTATCCACTCGGAGTATGACCTGTACTGCGTCAAACACCACCATCACGCGTTACTTTCTTCGTACGTAAGCAACGACAACGAAGAGTGTTACGATACTGTCTTGAAGCTGCCTTTCCATCTACCAAGAAAGATCAATTAAGTCACCAGAGCTTCCATCGATATTCAGTTTGCCACATACCTTTGCGACTACTTATAATAACTGGAAGAGTGATTTAAACGAATCAAATGGCGCAAATAATGGCAGTTTTCACTGCATTTTTACCAAATTTATATTTCAAGAAAACGCAATAAAATTAAGATGCTATGTTTGGTCTGGTTTTTGTCTTTCTTTCGAACCCAGGGTGATGAGCTGATAGGGAAAATCTCCTTCCTTATCTATCAGCTATCATTGGTTTGGTGTGAAGAAAAGATCCTCCTGAGAGAGTCGGTTTGGTTGACTTTTGACACGCAGTTGCAGGTCTCAGTCAACACTGGATGCTCGCCTGTCCACAACCACTTCGATGTCTCTCCCCAAAAACTGTACATCTGTAGGAGCTTAGATGGCGACATGTTAGGTAGCTGCATAATCATCACTAACATTCCTGTCGAATACCAGGACCAGAACCGATTTGAGCCTAAACCATGATATTTAGGATAATGTGTACTATTGATATGTGTTTAACACGGCTACATAAGAAGGATAGATGCATTTAAACGAAAGGTGCCAAGTCCAAGAATCAGAGTCTCATATTGGGTCTTACAAAACGGCTAGAACTTTGGAAGTCAAAGTCGGATTGTCCATACCGTGCGATATGGAGTTAAACAGGGGATACAATGGCCGTACGCTCATAACGTTATACATTGGAGTGGATGCTGATGCGCTTCGTCTTTATCCATATTGGAATAGATTTGGTTCAAGTTGGCCATTCATTCTATTCCGTACCATCAAGTACCAAATCAGGATGAATATATATCATATCTAAAGTATCAACGCGATTTCTGTTCTTAATATTGTCAATACCCACCGCAAACCAGCGTAATGCAATACGCGAAGACCGGCACAGAACGTTGCCACTATATGAATGCTTTTGAGAGTTGATCTCCACAAATTCGCTGATACATAGAGCCCATCTCACCTATATCAGATCCTCGAAATTCACCAGTATGAGCCCGCGAATTAGCATGTCACAGACGCCCAACAAACCACAAAATAAGAAGTGGGCATTACAGCATTTTAACATTAAAAAGTAAAGATAGACTTCGAAAAACCTGGCAATCCACTCTCCTGCTTTCGATGAGATGGGGCGAATGTTGAACTATCTTTTTGTTGGACACCATAGTCAATGATGAAATTATACAAAAGCGAGAGACGGAGGATCGTCTTGGCAAGATCGGCTGTCCAACATGAAAGGGGCTTTGCATCGCGTTTTGGCGTTGTAGGCAGCCCTGTCTGTTGGAAGTGTGTGCATACTTTGTCCCAAACCATAGCCGCTATGTATCATCAGCAAGCGTCAGCACACTTTACAACCTGTGGAGTCATTATGAGTCAAGCACAGCTACTGTGTGTGCATGGCCAGGAACACAAAGAAAAAAAACGCACATGATTAGAAAAGATCTACCTATCTACGCTTCGTTGTCAAGTCCTCGATCTATTTAGGAAGCGAGAGCACCTTGCTTAGCGTTTTCGTTTCGTTGCTCTGTGTTCTGTTCCAGTTCCCAATTTGCTTCACCTCATTCAAGAGCTAAAAGGATCCTTCAATCATACGCATATACTCATCAACCATGGGGAACGGCAAACCATTCTTCACCGTCGAAGACTTCAAAGCTTCATTCAATCTCTTCTGCTGTGTTTACGGTATCGGTACGCTTGGTATGCCTGGCAATTTCTCTCGCGCTGGGCCAGTTATCGCGACTCTCGCATTGCTCTTCATGGCATTCGCCAATGTCTACTCGTCGGTATGCATCAGTAAGACGATGTTGCTTGCACCACGTTCGGTCAAGACTTATGGTGATCTCGGTGAATGGTGCATGGGGAAGGTTGGTCGTTATCTGACCGTGATTGCTCAGATGGCCAATTGTACATTAGTACCATGTGCATTCCTTGTGCTTGGTGGCACCTTGTTGGATGATTTGTTCCCTGGTGCATTCAGTCCTAAGACCTGGATCATCTTGATGGSYRTCYTKGTKWSKCCAGTGTGTTTGATTCCAACTCTCAAGGAAGGAGCTGGTGTTGCTCTTGCTGGTTGCTTGGGCACAATTCTTGGTGATGTCCTYGGTGTWKCKMTCTTRWKGCATGGTATGTCTGGTCATCCATCRGTSCCAWMKCCWGAYCTCAACTTTAAGCAAGTYGCARCTGCTTTCGGTAAYTTRTCRCTYGCCTACGGTGCCGGTATTGTCATCCCAGCTCTTCAGCGTCAACACAGTGATCCTACACGTATGCCACGTGTTGTGTTCGTGACCGTGACGTTTATCTCATGCTTGTTTTTGGTGTTGGCAAGTACGGGGTACTCTGCTGTTGGTTGCCAAATCTCTGGTAACTTGCTTTTCTCCATCTACCCAGATGCCGCTACTGGTCTCACTCCTCTTGGTTTCACCGTTGACAAGGGTCTCGTTGTTTTGGCATTCTTGGGGATGCAATTGCATATCACGATCGCTTTCAATGTCCTCATCGCTCCTGCGTTCTACMTYYTKGAACGTMTGYTSYTKGGRATGCATCCAGTCAAACCTGCTGATGACATTGAATCGATTCCATATGAAGCTGCTGAAACCCCAGGTGATGGTATCAAGACTCGTGCCTCGAAGGGTTCAGTTGTGTCAATGGCTGACATTGCGAAAGAACACGATGATGAAGATGCTGAGTTGATGGAGTACAAGGGCCACGCACTCAAGTACATTCCGATGCGTATCGCTGTCGTGGTTGTGCTCGTGATTGCCTCGGTGCTTTTCCGTGACCACTTTAGCGATCTGACGGATTTCGTTGGTGCTTCGGCCATTACCTTGAGTTGCATTGTGCTACCTGTCATTTTCTACTTGAAGAAGTGCTGGGCGGCGATCCCCTTGTACGAAAAGATCCCTGGTATCATTGTCGTTGTGGTTTGTATATTCTTCGGTTGCTACGTGACTTACACGTCGGGCAAGGAGCTTTTCAATCCGGATGACTCGTCCGCAAGTGATCCTGTGTTCCCATATTGTCACAAGGAATACCAATACGAGGTTTACTATATCAAGGACAACTCAACGCGATTTTAGAATGCATGTCAGTAGTAGATATGGTTCATTTGGTAGGTTTATATTGCCGTTAAGGATTTTTCTTAAAAGCTTGAAATGAGTTCAACTTGGTTCCTTGTTGTTGGTACTCCGCCATGAGTTAGCCATCTGATCAAGTGTTGTGGTGATACCGTTGTACGAATGAAGTTCCAAATTATTTTGACGTAGTCGAGTTGTTGATAGATCAACCAACGATCAATCTAATAGTGAGTGTGTTATCGCCAACCATACGCTGAGCTAAGTGATTAAGGGGCGTTGGGATCAACGCATCAGATGATGTTCTTCTGTGAATCAAGTAAATGCAGCCATATTACATGATAGTTTCATCAATGAATCCAGAACTGAATAACAAAATAAATGAGAGGGTAACCAAAAGAATGGAAAGATCAAAACAATCTTGTATTCAAAAACGTATCACCATCACGTATACTACCAAAACGAAAGGAAAAGGGAGGTGCAACAAGAGACAACAACAACCCATTGAGTTGCCATCAACAGGGTACCCTTCATCTAAAAGCGGGTGGAATTGTCCTTGATATAGTAAATCTCAGTCTCGTATTCTGGCGCGCAGAATGGGAACGCTGGACCACTCGAGCTACCGGGATGAAAGAGCTGCTTGCCCGACGTGTAAGTCACGTAGCAACCGAAGAATATACAAACCACAACGACAATGATACCAGGGATCTTTTCGTACAAGGGGATCGCCGCCC
>BCKE01000017.1:351715-387952 GCA_001600495.1 Pilasporangium apinafurcum | reverse complement strand
TAGAACGCAGGAGCGATGAGGACATTGAAAGCGATCGTGATATGCAATTGCATCCCCAAGAATGCCAAAACAACGAGACCCTTGTCAACGGTGAAACCAAGAGGAGTGAGACCAGTAGCGGCATCTGGGTAGATGGAGAAAAGCAAGTTACCAGAGATTTGGCAACCAACAGCAGAGTACCCCGTACTTGCCAACACCAAAAACAAGCATGAGATAAACGTCACGGTCACGAACACAACACGTGGCATACGTGTAGGATCACTGTGTTGACGCTGAAGAGCTGGGATGACAATACCGGCACCGTAGGCGAGTGACAAATTACCGAAAGCAGTTGCGACTTGCTTAAAGTTGAGATCAGGCTTTGGGACTGATGGATGACCAGACATACCATGCATCAAGATCGATACACCGAGGACATCACCAAGAATTGTGCCCAAGCAACCAGCAAGAGCAACACCAGCTCCTTCCTTGAGAGTTGGAATCAAACACACTGGAGTAACCAAGATGGCCATCAAGATGATCCAGGTCTTAGGACTGAATGCACCAGGGAACAAATCATCCAACAAGGTGCCACCAAGCACAAGGAATGCACATGGTACTAATGTACAATTGGCCATCTGAGCAATCACGGTCAGATAACGACCAACCTTCCCCATGCACCATTCACCGAGATCACCATAAGTCTTGACCGAACGTGGTGCAAGCAACATCGTCTTACTGATGCATACCGACGAGTAGACATTGGCGAATGCCATGAAGAGCAATGCGAGAGTCGCGATAACTGGCCCAGCGCGAGAGAAATTGCCAGGCATACCAAGCGTACCGATACCGTAAACACAGCAGAAGAGATTGAATGAAGCTTTGAAGTCTTCGACGGTGAAGAATGGTTTGCCGTTCCCCATGATGACTGGAATAAAAGCTTGAGAAGTCGATCGAATGTGTACTGGAGTTGTGAGTAGAACGAAGCAAATTCGAGACTGAGCTGTTTGAAAGATGTAGATCTACCGTCTCAGAACACGAGGCAATACGATGTGAAGGAGAGATATGGACGCATTGAGGTATAATCGACACAGAAGCGGTAAGTGCAGGTTGTAGCCACAAACATATGTGTCCCACCTCATGGCTTTGTGGCTCAGGAATCCATAGTCACTCTCTAAAATAGCCGCATACGATGTGAGCTTAAACGAAAAAGGTCTATAATGACTCATTCTTATCTCTCGTTTAAGTCCGCAGTTGAGAAATGATTGAAGTGTGGATGGGGTGTGTAGTAGATGATACGTCCCCCAAACTCCGAGTTCTGTGACCTGATCAAGGCAAAGAAAGAGACAGTCCCACTCTGTTTTGAGAGGGGGCGAGGGGGGGAAGGGAAAGCATTCTGCTAAGAGAAATTAGAAGAATTTTAGATCTCGTACTGATATTTAATAGGAGCCGTACTTCGTAGGATTAGATATTTGGGATGTTGAAAATATAGTTGGCACCCATTAAATGTTGAATATGTCGTTTGGGGACTGACCGGACAAGAATATCTCGCAGAACAGTTACCAATGTCATGATAGTTTGATTAACGTTGCAAGATGGCGAATTACTTTAGAATTGTGCATTTAATCTCTGTGCATTACAAGCATGATTTGCGGTGCCAAAATCTTTGGTTATCCCCAGTGCTCGCGCATGACATCAAAGCCTTATCATATCAGCACTCTGGTCAGAGAAAGGTATTACACTGATAAAATGCTGTGCATGCGGTGCTGGGAAGCAAATTCGTCAAACGAGTTTTTCATTAAACATACATATGATTCCTACTATAGATATGCTCTGCCGTGTTTGAGGTGATAATGGTCGTTTGCTGGAATAGGTCTCCCATCAAAATGCACCAGCATCCCAACAAAAGCTATAATGTATTTGATGCTTATGAAGTAGTACCTAAGCAAATGTGGGAAATGAACAAAAAATTATATTTTATAGTCCAGTAATCTCAACGATACCCACAAAGAAAGTAAAAGACTTAATATCTTCTGCAGCAGACTCGATGAAATTGGAGATTACACTTCACTTGCGCGTCCAAAAAAGAGATAGTGATAATACAAGAAGGACAAGCAAAAAAAGAAAATACGCGTGATATGTGATGTCTCTGTCCAAATAGACAGTTCCGACTTGAAGGGTTTCGCAGCCGATCATGCAAACTTATCCTCCGTATCTTAGCGGATACGACCTATGTTTTGCAAATTGCACCCGAGAAACCAAATATCTTCAGGGATTTGATCTCTGAAGGCATTTTTCTGTCCTCTCGCAGAGCAATAAAGAGGATGTGCAGGCGATCTCTATTGTGCTGGCCTGACTATGAAAATAAGAATGTCCAAGCCAGTCACATTTATGCAAAAAATAATCAATATCACCTATTTGACTAAAAATCATTCAGCATTATATTAGCATAGTACATTTTCAAATTTCTTTTGCCATTCTAAAGGGAAAAAAAAGCACATATTGGAATGTAGAGGTTGCATTTTTATCAAAATGCTTACGATTTGCGCAATTACGATGGCACGTCTACAACCGGAAGTGCATAGAGCTAACACGAGTTAGAGTGGGTACCTCAGCGAAAACGAGGTGATGGCAGCGACGTCATATTCAATCACTCTGGCTCTTTGTTTTGAGTCCATCTTCCCGTTTCTTTTTTGTCGGTTCAGAACTAAGAAGAGATGATGAAGGAAGAATTTGGTGACAGGTGACCCACTATCAAACAGCGGTACAAGCTGCGCTCATCAGGTCAACGACGACGAAAATGCATATGAATCCACAAAATTATTTCTTCACTATATACTTTTCACACGCATCATTGTAATTTTTATTGTTCAATAAAATGCTGTTATAGTATCATGCTAAATGTTTTGACAGTTTGGCTAATTGGCTAATTTGTTCTGTGATGTAATAAAATTTGTCAATCATTTTCATCTCAGGCCATAATCGAAGGGGATGTCCGTGCTGTATCTTTTGACAGTTGGGGATGGGTTGCTTTTGAGTATCCAACCACCAGAGAACGACTTTTCTGTACTTCGTACTAATCCAAAGAAGCACCTTGAGCTCCCTATGTCGTTTTGACGAGATGAGATGGGAAAATTGGAGATGCTTATGTAGCCACCTAAAGCATCATCCTTCAGATACATTTTGTGTGTGTGCGCGTCGTAGTAACACACTCATCTCAGAGTGATTGCCTAGTTTCCGTGAATAATTGACTGTGATGCGAAGAGCATAGGACTTCAGATAATGGGCAATGAAGAAAAGTGCCATCGATAGTGTAAAGGATAAAGAATTTTTGCAACAGAACGTATGACTTTGTATGTTTTTGTAGCAAAGCATTCACGACTATCACACAACATCATGCACATCCAAGCCTGTTCTTATCATCTTGGGCAAAAAAAAGCTACGATACCCAAACCTGTCCTGGTATTGTACTTGTATGACGATGTTCTTCACAACCATAGAACCGTTAGGGTTTGCAACAAACTGGATGTATTCGATGTGAACCTTCCTCATAAGTTAGTCAGCATACCCAACAATTTCGTGATCTTTGTGCACCCGGAATAGAAGTCCTCTCTCTGAATGCACTTTGTAGCAACCCATAATACAGTTCTCTATCCACAGAAGTTAATTTGTATGGAAGTTGTCGAAAAGACGTTCAACTTGCCTTTCGTTGGCGACAGCCCTGCGTCATTCCTTTGCTGCTGCCTTATACATTGCTAGCAGTTGCGTTTCTGTAGTCACTGAATCCTAAAAGAAACTGTCTCTTGGGGGATTAATAAATGGGAAAGGAGCAAAACTTGATGCCACCCCCCAAAAAAACTTTGCTTTTGCCATCCAGTAAAGCAGATGGAATGAATAAAACCAAAAACTGTGTCACTATTGGCTAATTTTCTGGTAGGTGGGTTCAGTTTTAATAAATTTTAGTCAAAATACTTGGATCTCAGATCTTTTTAGCGGATTTCCTTTTCAAAGTGAAAAACTTGTAAAACAATATCTTTCGTTACAACAGCTTCACCAGCGGTATGTCCTACCTCTAGCCCATGGGAGTTAGTCATTTGCGTGTGTTCATTCCGCAGACAAGTCATACCGGGAAAGAAAGGACACGGCTCTCTTGCTGACTAGGTCTCAGCCATTGTCCCTGCACCGCCTGGATTTTGGCTATTGCAGTAACGACGACTGACAACGGTTCTATCTTTGTGATTTACTGCTACCTTCGATCGGCTCAGTCTCGAATTCGCTTCGTTCTACTCACAACTCCAGTACACATTCGATCGACTTCTCAAGCTTTTATTCCAGTCATCATGGGGAACGGCAAACCATTCTTCACCGTCGAAGACTTCAAAGCTTCATTCAATCTCTTCTGCTGTGTTTACGGTATCGGTACGCTTGGTATGCCTGGCAATTTCTCTCGCGCTGGGCCAGTTATCGCGACGCTCGCGTTGCTCTTCATGGCATTCGCCAATGTCTACTCGTCGGTATGCATCAGTAAGACGATGTTGCTTGCACCACGTTCGGTCAAGACTTATGGTGATCTCGGTGAATGGTGCATGGGGAAGGTTGGTCGTTATCTGACCGTGATTGCTCAGATGGCCAATTGTACATTAGTACCATGTGCATTCCTTGTGCTTGGTGGCACCTTGTTGGATGATTTGTTCCCTGGTGCATTCAGTCCTAAGACCTGGATCATCTTGATGGGTGTCCTTGTGTGGCCAGTGTGTTTGATTCCAACTCTCAAGGAAGGAGCTGGTGTTGCTCTTGCTGGTTGCTTGGGCACAATTCTTGGTGATGTCCTYGGTGTWKCKMTCTTRWKGCATGGTATGTCTGGTCATCCATCRGTSCCAWMKCCWGAYCTCAACTTTAAGCAAGTYGCARCTGCTTTCGGTAAYTTRTCRCTYGCCTACGGTGCCGGTATTGTCATCCCAGCTCTTCAGCGTCAACACAGTGATCCTACACGTATGCCACGTGTTGTGTTCGTGACCGTGACGTTTATCTCATGCTTGTTTTTGGTGTTGGCAAGTACGGGGTACTCCACTGTTGGTTGCCAAATCTCTGGTAACTTGCTTTTCTCCATCTACCCAGATGCCACTACTGGTCTCACTCGTCTTGGCTTCACCGTTGACAAGGGTCTCGTTGTTTTGGCATTCTTGGGGATGCAATTGCATATCACGATCGCTTTCAATGTCCTCATCGCTCCTGCGTTCTACCTCTTGGAACGTATGCTCTTGGGAATGCATCCAGTCAAACCTGCTGATGACATTGAATCGATTCCATATGAAGCTGCTGAAACCCCAGGTGATGGTATCAAGACTCGTGCCTCGAAGGGTTCAGTTGTGTCAATGGCTGACATTGCGAAAGAACACGATGATGAAGATGCTGAGTTGATGGAGTACAAGGGTTATTCGCTCAAGTTCATGACTTTGCGTACTGTGGTCATTATCATCCTGGTTATCGCTGCTGTGATCTTCCGTGACGACTTCAGTGCATTCACCGATTTCGTTGGTGCTTCGGCTATTACCTTGAGTTGCATTATCTTGCCCATCATCTTCTACTTGAAGAAGTGCTGGGCAGCGATCCCCTTGTACGAAAAGGTCCCCGCGATCATCGTTGTCGCGGTGTGCCTTTTCTTCGGCTGCTATGTGACCTACACCTCTGGTGAGGAACTCTTTAACCCCGATGACGCGGATGGTCCAGCGTTCCCATTCTGCGCGCCAGAATACGAGAATAAGATTTACTACGTGAAGGACAATTCCACTCGCTTCTAGAGCGATAGATAGCTCATATTTTTTGTTGTACAGTTTTGGTGTGTTACAACTGGGAAGACTCTCTTCGAAGCTATTATGCGCATTAAACAGTAAATATCTCTGCTTTTCTTCTCTCATTTTCTTCCTACTAGCATTTTTCTTGTGGCAAAGTAAAATCATGCGATTCCATCCGCCATTTTCCTCTCCTGGAATTAGGAATAATACGCAGAGGAAAATGGGGGGTGGACTTTTGTGATTTACTTTTCCGGTGCGAAATAAATGTCACATCAAAGAGGTAGTTTAGTCCATTGACTATCTTTACTCAAACTGTCATAGACAGATCCATAAAGGGGTTTGAGTTACACCACATTTTGTGACATGGCTAACCGATAATCAAGGCTTTCCATGTTGAGTTTTCTGATTCAAGGATTCTTGTGCTTTTGTTACTTTGTCGCCAGATCCTCCACCATGTGACGAAAGGCGATTGCGCCTCTTTTGTCATTGCAGTTGAACTTCAATGGCAGAGTGCCTGACCAGCAATAGAATTTGATAAGAAAAATATACAGTTCCTTCAATGAGAATCTACGTCATCGACGACGAACGTTGCAACTGCAAGCACAAAGAATAGCTATTGTCCTATGATGACTGATCATCAAAAGCAGATCAACATTCTGACCATTCCGGTTTTAAATTGGCATAATTGTATAGTACGTGATCATAATAAATTAAATATTGCAATATTGTGAAACACCATTAACTGAGCTTTCATAATTCAACAGCCTATGTTATGGCAAATATTCATAACTTGTACGAGCTATTCGACCACATAAGCGCACATTTACTCTATACGCAAACAAAATTCTATATTGCTTAAGTTAGTTTCCAAATTTAGTTTTTACAAACAATCATTTTAACTTGAG
The DNA here is from genome assembly GCA_001600495.1 of Pilasporangium apinafurcum. Taxonomy (NCBI): domain Eukaryota; phylum Oomycota; class Peronosporomycetes; order Pythiales; family Pythiaceae; genus Pilasporangium; species Pilasporangium apinafurcum. The sequence continues at coordinate 381,273 of BCKE01000017.1, read as the reverse complement.
CTAAAATAAGTACAATCAATTTTAGACCAAATTAATTAATATTTAGGTAACATAAATTTATTATTTAAGTTAACCAATATTTAGGTACTGATGTACCAGCGATTTACATTCAAGTAATGTAACATATTTCTGCATGCTATGATCTATGTCACACTTGCATCGTGCCCATTAACCATTAGTACACAATTCAAACTGACTGGACTTGTAAAAACGGTAACCTTTTTTACTATCTAACACTATTATGTTGTGAGAAAGTGCGCAATTGGCTGGCGCCAAACATTATCAACCACAAATAGGAAAGAGAAAAACAGAAAGACTTACTCTTTAAAGAAAATTTAGGAGCTGAAATATTGGTTTTTATTAGGGTTGCAATTTCACAAGTTAAATACTGTGAAATTGGTTAATAATAGTTTCGTGCAAATTTTTCACAAAACATTTAACTGTTAATAACTTTTAAAAGTCAGTAATGAAATCAGCACGAAATTTACCAACAGTCTCCTAAACAAAACTGTTTCTGTTGGGCCAAGTGTGAGAGGTAAGGAAATATTTCATATGGGGCTTTTTTAACGTTTAAATACTTTTAAAAACAGTTATTAACTATTTTTGACGAAAAAAGTATTTAACGCGTTAGATACTTTTTGCATCCCTAATTGGAATAGTGGTTATTACTACCACTTCCATATTTAGTAAGCGCATTTATTTACGGAGTATCCATAAACAACATTAGATTGCACTTAGAAAGCTTGTGGCCCACATAACAAAAAACCGTACTTTATCAAACCCGTTCGGGTCTCGCTCCGTCTCATCCCCACCCAAGGGATCATTTGATGCCAAAATGCCGATAACTCTGGAAGGACCTTTTATTCTTCGTTTGAGTCCAACTTGTCTAATCAAGACAAGACAATCGCAGAGTAGACATCTTCAACACCTGGACTCGATGAATAAATGTTCATTCTTGRGAAAGATGTTTCTACCAGCATTAAYATCTCTGTCAAGAACAAACTTGCAGTACATCTATTGAAAAACTTTTTAGTGCTTCATTGTGTAGTTGATTCTCTCACAGTGAGAACAAATCTTTGTTGTATAGTGTTTCTCACAGTTGTATGTGTGATGTTTGTTTTCCTTTTGCATCGATACTATCGTACCACGCTTTCTGGACAATCGATTTGATTTAGGAGAAATGGGGGATAGAGGTTAGTGCATTGGTCACGACTACGCAAACCAAACAGAGAAAAATCTCAAAAACTGAAGCTGCAAAGCGGATTACACTTACTTTCTAAGGCTAACACCAATGAAGATACTGACACAATACAATATTCTCTGTGATATGTCTTAATACCAACTTTATCAGAGCTCATTTTGTTCCTAAAGTTGATTGCCACAAGCACTCTGTTTTTCTGTACATGTCCGTCGATGATCAATTGCAGACCTCTTGTCTGTTCATTTCATGTCCTACCGTCGTAGCTTCCGGCACATGATCGATGTTTATCTCAATTTATTTCATAGGTAAATATCTGAGAAGCAAATTAATCTACCAGCAATCATCTACCTCTCCTCAAAGTTAGTTGCCTTCGGTGCAGCAGATTCATGAAAGCCCAGAGAATAAGGAACGAAAGTATAAATCGTTGTAATATGCACCAAATCATTGTCTGGAGCATTAAGTCTATCGTGCCAGTTGAGTCAGATATGTAGGGTGTTAATAAGTTTGAGTACAGCAAACGCCATTTTTCCCTATTCATTCCTATATGTGACTATAATGTGTCGTCAAATTAGAGGAACTCTCACTATGGTCAAGTTCCTCACTTTCAATGTGGTACAATCGTCGCATGGCCTTGGAACTCGTGGCGAAGAAATCGCTTTTTGTTTTTGTCAGCATGGCTGGTGGTGAAGGTGTTTCTAATACAGGCGCTGTGCTACTTCCACCTGCTGAAGTAAACGCTTCGGATTGTATGTGTGTAACAGTAGGAGGCACGTAAGATGTGTGCAATCCAATACTACTCCCAATATTCGTTGACTCGACGTCGGGTTCTTCTACAATCGTCGACTGACGAAGCAATCGATGCCCACTGATAGATTCGAGACCGGTACTATCGACGCCCATACTAGGGAAATCTTCATTTTGTACCAAGCGTACGAGCCGAAGTAGCTGAGCATACTCGAGTTTTGTACCTTTGGTACCAAAGAGTAGCTTGACGACGCTATTAAAGCGAAACGGCGACAATCGGAAGCCAAATCCACGCAACACTGTGCGCAATTTCTCCACATCAATCATGCCCGTGCGCCTTGGATCGTGCTTTTCTAGTGTCTGTTGTAGATCGGTATCGGTCCGTGAGGCATCTCTCAGGTTTTGTACGAGCCTGTGTGCAAATTCTGAGCGTAACTCAACGATCTCACTAAAATGGTTAATCACATCGCTCAACGTATTCACATCAACACGGAAGATGCTGCAGATGACCATGAAATTTCGGAAAATGCGTGGTTGGAACACGAAAATGTTGAGAAAAAGTGGTAGTGGAATCAACACAGCCGAGAAAAGCCCGAACTCATGATAAATCCACGTAAGCTGGTAGATAATGCATTGACAGAGCAACGCAAGGTAGAAGCCATTAAGTACAAGCAGGAACATGACGACAAAGTGCCATGCCTTCCGAGAAAACCATCGAATCTCAACGGGCAGCATCGAGTGTTGGCAATGTAGTTCAGGACGACCAAGGATGCTGATAGGAGAGGCTTGATCATCAGTCGAAGAGCTGTATCCTCCCATTGAGTTCTTATTGGTGTTATTGCGAGAGAAAATGCATGAGTTGAGGTGGCGACAGCAAGTTGCAAGCAGTTGGAAACCTGTGTCTGATTCCAGTAAGTGATGACGACGGCGACGACGCTTTAACTGCATGGCTTCTTGTTTCTCTTGTGCTTGTTGCATCAATTTAAGTGCATCACCGGCGAGTTCATGGCTCCAAGCGTTGTTTTCTTCTTCGGCAATTGTTTTCAAGCACGTGATTATATCCTTTTGTGAATTATATCCAGCGGCGCGAAGCAATTGGCGCATACAAAAGCAGAAGTACATGGTCACGGCAATATGCAGCAGCAAGAGCAGCCACGCGCCAACCAGGAATACTGCGACCAATGCATGCTTTTCCTCTTGATTGTGTACTTCTTTGATAATTTCTTTCACGATTTCCAATAACCACCCAACGGCAATCAGCAATATCCACGTGGAAATCTCTACGTCAATCATATGCGTGATCTGGTTATCCTGTGCTCGACGAAGGTACTTGGCAAATGGGAACAGTTCTGGAAGTCCATATCGGCGCAGGAACAAATGACGTAGCACACGTAACTCGCTTATTTCCTCACAATCTGACCAGGACTGAACGATATTCTGTTTTCCTTCCTCATTCATCGCACAATTAGGTCTAAATTTCCGCCAAAACAGCAATCTCGAATAGAAAAATCGCTGCTTGGTATCAAACATGACGATGCTGTCCGCTAAATCATGGGTGCTAATCAATTCAGCCCGATCCACGCGCATGTTCTTGCGCTTCAATCGCAAGAAAATGCAGATTGCTTGCACAACCAATGCCAACGCCAGGATGAACACAGTCAAATCGGCCACTTGGAACGCGATCATCGGCTTTCCATATCCGTTCGCTCCGGAGATTTCCTTGAAAATCTTGATACCCAGACCAATGAAGCCCAAGATCATCAACTCTCGATAGACTTTGCTCAGCATCTCTTCGTACTTTCGGTACCGTTCAACGACATGCTCAAGCTTGTGTAGCAATTGCTCAAAGATGATGATGAACAATACGAGAACGCAGAGATGCACGAGCACGCGCCAAAATTCGACGTTTTCCCCAACATGAAAGAGCGAGCTATCCGCCTCACCTGCCATTTCGTTTATTGCTGCTACAGCCTCTTGCTCTCGCGTTCGTTCTTTCTGTTGATCGAATGGACACCGAGATCGATTTCACTTCCTCCTCTCCCTCCCTCTAGCAAAGAGATCGTCTTCTCTCCTTCTTTGTTACCCCTGAGAAGCTACACAATGTGGAGAAGCAAGGCGTGTGGTACGTCCAGTTACCTAATTATAGAAAGTGTGCAAATGATACTACTGGCTACATGGATACACTTGCGTTCCAGATCAGATAATGTTCAAAAAGAGGATTTGAGCTAAATATTTTTTTTGTTTTCAGCCATCTGGTAGGTTGGATTTGCACTCAAATGCTCTCTAGAGAATTTGTTGCAAAAGCCTCTGGGTAACACATACACACGCTATGCATTTCACCTCTCTCTCTCTCCATCCACACACTCTCTGCAGCTACTCTACGACACCAAATTTTAATAATCAAGCCCTCGATTTTATTTCTTTTTTTGGAGAGTGGAGAGAAAGGATAACAAGCGTAGAATTCCGATGATCACCCTCGAAGCTTCGCTTTGGTGCCGACTTTCTGTGTGTATATAAACTAAATGCGGTTTTGTGTTGAGAAACTACGTCATAGCGACCTCACGTAGTCAGTATATCGCTTGAACCGCGCACTCATTTTCTCGCCCATATATAAAGCAATGATACGGGAGACCAAGTAAGATAACAATATCTACTTTCTTCTCATACAATGCGCGGACATTTTTTTTTATTAAATAGTTGCCGAGCAATCCATCGATTCGTATTCAAGACTCTGACATCGTTTCCTGTTGGTGAGGAAGCACAGATCATAGACTGTGGTCAAATAGTGTGGGTATTCTCTTATCAGATCTGATTCTATTGTTTGTAAAGCCAACAACACAAATATGAGCACAACGAACGACATCCGTGTGCGATTCCGCAAGCGGCAGGCGGAGGAACAGGACGTACCATTCACGTTGGGCGTCGCTCAAGCGAATGCTTACTTTAATGCACGCCGCATCACGCAGCAACGCCGTGGCAAAATCCAGAAAAAGTCCAAAAGTACAAACAAGAAAAGCGACGGAGAGGAAGAACCAGAAGAGCATGACGATGAGAAAGAAGAGATGGAGACCAGGTGGACATCACCTGCCCATGGAGAGCTCCTGGAAGCGCTCAAACGTGTAGATGAACGAGAGCAAGAGCGACGAAAGAAGGAATTACCGGCATATGACGAGGTATCCCCATAATTTTAATGTTTGGTATTTCACATTGATATACAATAATGCGTTTGTGGTAGTGTCTAATTGCAATGATGATGCAACTAGGCTTTCCCGCAGTGGCGGAGCGAGCTCTTGGCGGGCTATAATCTGCTGATTTACGGGATGGGGTCGAAAGTGAAGCTATTACAGGTAAGCAGCTAGAGATAAGCGATAGAACACTTTAGCCAACACTTGGTCTTTTATAACTCTTCTTCTTTTTTGTTGTTATTGAGTGCAGCGCTTTGCCGAAGAGTACTTGGATGACGGTGTTGTCGTGCAAGTCCATGGGTATTTACCATCCGTGTCGATTCGCTACTTATCCAAATTCCTTCATACAGAGGTGCGAGGCTCACACCCATCAGCATTATGCAGGCGACTGTAGGATTGTTCTACCAACGCTGTCCATGTATTATAAGTGTAGGTGCTCAAGGTCAATGTCAAAGCAAGCCGAAGCGTCTTGCAGCAGGTAAATTATTTGTCACTTACTTAATTTTGATGCATACGCTAAATGTTCACAGACGTGGTTGTTTCTCTCGTTCTGCAATATTAGTGCCAAGATATTGCCAAGTTTGCCAAGAAAAACCCAATCACTCTTTCACTTCCACGTGTGTATCTACTGGTCCACTCCATTGATGGTATGATCATGCGGACACAGGAAATTCAATCGTGTTTGAGTTGGCTGGCCACAGCCTCGTTTATTCATATCATAGCATCAATGGATCATATCAACGGGATTTCCTTATGGAAAGAGGAAGACACATTGCGCTTTCAATGGATCAGTCAAACCGTTAACACGTTCATACCTTATACGGACGAAATCGAGCTTCGCTTGACACGTCACAGCAAAACCACGGATCAATCGAGAAGTGGGATCAAATTCATCTTACAGAGCCTCACTCCAACGGATGTCTCCACACTGCAGATCATCGCGCGGCATCAATTGGCAGCGACCGCCTCTACTACCAGTATCCGCCGGAAGAAGCAGTCAGATTCTCGCGCTGATTATCAAACTGTATATGAGGAATGCCGCAAGAAATTACTGCATTCGACACTGTTGGCAATGAAAAACTCCATCACGTGCCTCGAAGACCACGGGCTTGTGAAACGCATGCGCGTTCAAAACGTCGAGAAGTTGGAAATCCCTCTTCCGGTGGAGCTCATACGAGCCGAGATACTACAACAAATGGATGCGCCAACTATTGGAGGAAAATGACGACTTCCTAAATGATGTTGCTTAAAGGTGCGAATGTAGAAACTGTGGAGGCTCGTCGTTTGTCTGAGCTCGACAAACTACATATGAAGAGTAGAAGCCCATGTCGACGAGAATTTTAAACGTTACAATAAACATCATCTAACAGACGAGGAAGATTAGAGTCCGAATGCGAAGTGGCGCCTTTGTGTATAACTGATGTCACAAAAAAAATGGGATTGGGAGAAGAGAGTGGTAACAAGTCGATAAATACAATTGTAGCATTGTGACTTCAAGTCAACTAAATCTAAAAGAGTAAAAGCATACCCCCTATCAGTTTACGATTACATATGATGCCAGATGAAAAAGAAGATGAAAATGTGCTCGTCAAAATTGTTTGGTAGAACTGGATGCTCCTTCCACCTTTCTAGATTTTTTTCGTTCTGATCGTCTATCTAATGAATTCTTCGATCATGTCTCGATCTGTGCTCATCTAAATTATAAATTAGGCTCTGCTTCTATCAACCACACCAAGACTCTTTCTTTCTACATGGTGATTTCCGCAGATTCATCGGTCTTCTTGGTGTCATCAGCATTGTCTTGCGGTTGCTTTCGCATTCGAATCTTTCGGTACTTTAGAGCTTTCTCTGCCAGCAAAATATTGGTGCTAGAGCTGGATCGATTGTCAACTGTAAAGATCATTTCGTGGATTTTTGCCTCGGTTTGTAGTCGGAACGCTTCGTTCTGGAAGGCAATGCCCCGACTGGACCACATGTACCGTTCGCTTCGAGTCTCCACGCACGACATGCTGCGTTTGAGTACATTCACCGGTGATGGAATCAATCCCAGTCCCATATGTTGATAATCGTCATAATCATCTTGCCACAGTGCCCGGGTGGGTTGTGGTGATAGCATACGCATATTCCCAGTAAGGCTAATTGTTTGCACACCAGCCATTGTCATCATGCTTGTGCTTCAAGAGAAGGAAAATTTAAAATGAGGACTAAATTCGAGTGGAACTGGTGTCGAGAGATGAAGTGCTTGAGTGGCAGGTAACTTGGGCGAAGAATCACATAGACTTCCAGTATAGAAGAGCAACCGTTCGAGTGTGCTTTAAAGGTGGGCGATGATCCAGGTTTAAGGATATACAGATGAACTGGTATTTTTCCATCCGGAAGAATGATGAGATGTGGGAATGTGGAGGTTCAAGTTCAGCCAAGGGCGGGCGTATTTATAGAAAGTGTTAAGGTCCGTTGTATATACAAACAACAAGAACACTTCTACTCGATATTGTACATATTGATTACAGTCGCCCTATTAAAAAAAAACAAACCGAGATGTGAAACGCTTTCCAACGACTAGGCACTTGATCGTTTTCGTGTCTGTTTGAAATCGTCACCTTTCTATAGAATCCATCTAAATGATGATTGAGTGGCGATCATGAATGCGTGGAATGATTGCGATTTAGCTAGTATCTTGATGAGTCACACCATTAGCTTTAAAAATCCCGGCGATGTTTAAAAGATATCGAAGGTCGGCTTTTTCATGAATGCTATACTAATAGATCCTTGTATCATAATATCTGGTAAATAACCTTTATGACTAGCAAATTTCACATTGCATTCATTGGATTAACCATGAACATCGGCCTCCAGGAGTGAAAATCAAGCCCAATGTTTGCATCGTTTTAGAAGCCTGGGTTCATCTGAGAGTTGAGACTGAAACCTTTCTATTATTACTAGACGTTTCAACAAGAGATATTCGATGGTGTTCTTTCGTCAATCTCTTGCTATAAACATCACGTGCATACTCTCCTTCTTATAAAATCAGATCTATCATGAATCACTTATTCCATATAGGTGGTTATTTTGTCACAAATAACGGCTACCTCACTTCAGGGATCATTTGATGCCAAAATGCCGATAACTCTGGAAGGACCTTTTATTCTTCGTTTGAGTCCAACTTGTCTAATCAAGACAAGACAATCGCAGAGTAGACATCTTCAACACCTGGACTCGATGAATAAATGTTCATTCTTGGGAAAGATGTTTCTACCAGCATTAATATCTCTGTCAAGAACAAACTTGCAGTACATCTATTGAAAAACTTTTTAGTGCTCCATTGTGTAGTTGATTCTCTCACAGTGAGAACAAATCTTTGTTGTATAGTGTTTCTCACAGTTGTATGTGTGATGTTTGTTTTCCTTTTGCATCGATACTATCGTACCACGCTTTCTGGACAATCAATTTGATTTTCCACGCACTTGGTCTCCTCACATCCGTTTTGAAAAGAATGATAGCGGAGAAAAAAGTTCGTTACAGAGAATTGGAAATAAGTTTCCACTTCTATCGATGTGGATCTATTCATTTAAAAAAACAGATCAAAGTGTATCGTAGAGATAGAAGAAATGATGGATAGAGGTTAACGTCTATTGCCCATTGATCCCACCGATGGGATTTTGCCTCAGTCAATAAAGGTGAAGAGAAACACAAATACCTTCAGATGTGCATTCAAATAATCAAAAGGGACCATTGTAACCAGCTAACATTGATCTACATGCTTATTTTTACTTACAAATTGAGGCTCTATCATAGCGCACGACATCATCTATAAATCTTTTTTACTTGGTTATTTACCACATCTCACTCAAATTTAGAAAACGTGGCAAGCCTAAAACGCATACACACATGACAATTTGCAATTTTCTGTCAATCAAAAATCATCATGAGACATCATATATGTGTATGAATTTTACTATTAGTATGCAATCTGAGTGCAATTAGTCACTACCCGACTCGGACAATCCGCCTCCGCTGGATTCTAGTTCGCTGTCACTCTCGCTGTCGTCGATATCTTCTGCCTTCTACATGTGCTAATAAATGCCCGCTAGGTGAACATTTGCTTTGCTAATACACGTCTGCATTTGTACAGTAGTTAACTGCGAGAATAATGCTTACAGTCTTTCCAACACATCCTTGAAAGTAGTTGCTTTGGTATACTGTCTTCCTACTCGCCCCATATTGTTTCTATGGACTAGAAATCTGAGTGATGCGGAGAGGTAAAGACTACTTCATGCCCCTCTTTTACCATGGCAACTGCTACAAATAGAGCAGTGGTTGCTATATGTTGTCGTAGCTTCGTCCAGATTATCGGCTTAGTGTCTGTGCTTTCGACAGCAATATTGTAAGCTTTGCATGCTTCAAGTAGATCTTGCCTTTTCCAACTTCCTTGGTGTTTGGCTGCTATCTCAGGGTACTGAGTTCATTTTGCTGAAACTGCTACTAGCTGATAGCCCGCGATTTTATTGGTTAAAATTCGTTTTCTGGGGAAAAAATAGAGCCAAAAGGCTCATGGATGGTGTTGTGCACTGTAAATTGGGCCATTTGTGTCAACACCAACAGCTCATACACATTGGTTTTTGACAAGCAACATGGGAAAGAAGAGCGGTAAGAAGAAAGGGAATGCCAAGGGAAAGAAAACAGCACCTGGAAAAAAAATCAATGACAAGACCACAAAACGCATACCTACACTGACGTCAAAGTCACAAAAACATAATGATAAAAAACAATCGCGTCATGATGACACCAACAGTTCCAAGACAAACAAACACAAAAAGAATGGAGGTGGTGCAAAAGGTGGTGGACAAGATCGTTTATCAAAGATGCAGGAAGAGATGCGAAGAAGATTGGATGGTGGAAAGTTCCGCATGCTTAATGAGCGGCTGTACACGACGACAGGACAAAATGCATTCCAGACGTTTCAGGCAGATCCAGCACTCTTTGATGTGGTATGTGCTGATAGCTCACTGCAACGAATGGAAACACAGTAGCTAAGAAAACTTACTGTCTACGCCCATGGTGATTAACGTTACTACAGTACCACCAAGGATTTCGAGAACAGGCAGAGAAATGGCCCGTGAATCCCTTGGACACATTCATCGATTATGTCAAGTATGTCAATAGGACTGCATCCTTGCACTGCCTTGACGATAGAGGATTATTTGTTGCTGACGACGACCGTTTTGTGCTGTTGCAATACTCTCTAGACGACATCCAAAAGCTGTTGTGGCTGATTTCGGTTGCGGGGATGCAAGACTGGCAGAAAGTGTGTCGAACAAAGTCCATTCGTTCGATTTGGTGTCCAGAAAGCCTCACGTAACAGCGTGCAACATTGCCAACGTATGTCCATGCGTTCAACATGCCTAAACAGCTTGATTATGCTCACATTTATCATTCCTTGATATTGTTTTTACTGCTGTAGGTCCCGTTAAAGGATAACAGTATTGACATTGCAGTCTACTGCCTTGCTCTCATGGGGACGACTATTCGTGATTACATTCTGGAAGTTTATCGTGTGCTAAAACCCAAAGGTGTTCTAAAAGTCGCCGAAGTCAAAAGTCGATTCGAAACACAGTCCCTGGGAGGGATAGCTGGCTTTGTGAAGTGCCTGCACCAAATGGGGTTCGATATCAAGCACACTGATGAGCAAAACAAGATGTTTGTGCTCTTTGAGTTTGTCAAATCCAATCGTAAACCTCAGACAAATGTGACGATCGAATTCAAAGCATGTGAATATAAACGTCGATAGGTATACACTAGTTTATGGGTTCACTTCAAGAGATCATATGCCTTATCAAAGTATGAGTAACTCAGGGAGGAGCTCCTGTTTTTTCTTTGGGTCCAACTTAACCAGCAAAAGCTAGCTAAGACTAGATAATCACGGAGTAGGTATTTCCGACACCTGGACTCGATGAGTAAGTGTTCATTCTTGAGGAAGATGCTTCTAGTGTGACCTTTACCTTCCTTGCGTACCAATACTACCGCATCACGTTTTCTGGACACTTTGATTTTCCACGCGCTCGATCGCCTTGGGCATGCACTGTCATCGCCTTGCATCTGTTCTGGAAAAGAAGAATGGCGCTGAAAAGAGCTCATTGCGGAGGATTGGAAACAAGTTTCTGCTTCTATCGATGCGGATCTGTTCGCTTAAAAAAACAGGTCAAAGCGCATCCTACCGATATGAGAAATGGGGGATAGAAGTTCAGGAATAATATTGATCACATGCAAGATGAAATATATATTGACGTATTAGTTGGGTACCGAGAAAAACAACTGCAGACAGGCAGAGTCAAGAAACGAAGGCGTAGTTGGACATTTCGACTGCAGTTAGATGCGAAGTTGGTATTGACCCGCGCGCGTGACGTATCGCACCCATTTCGTTGTCTGGTACGAACTCTTCTCGAACACCTTGAGGAAGCGGACGTGCAAGCCTGAGGATGTGAACATGGGCACCTGAAATTCGATCTGAATGGGTGGGCGTGACCACATCTTCTCCTTAGTACTCTTCATCATTTCGATTTCGGCGTCCAACATGCGCTCCAGTTTGCCTTGAAACTTGCGAATACGCCACACGATGGCATGGTTTTCTGGCTCGTGCTTGGCTCTAAGGACATCGACATGTTTCATTGCAAAGAGATATTCTCAGAAATGGTCCTTGTGTGAAAGAATAATGAGGTTGTGGCAAATCATAATGGCGTACCTGCCAATTGGGACATTAATTCTGGCTCGAGCGGTGTTTGGAGGTGTCTATGAAATACAGGGAGAGAGGTTAATTCAAACTCATTGACGTCCAAAGACAAAAGTCTCTAGTTCGTATGCAGGATAGGGAGAAGTAGACGGACCGGGATTTTAATCACGAGATTTGTGGCAAAAAGACGTGGACTGAAGAGTGCTGCGATCTTAAGTGTCACTGAAAGCCGTGTTGTGCCTTGTTCCTGGTATGCTGGCATGATCTTGAAAGGTAAGTTGATGTTCTCCGTTACGCGGTACTTCATCAACTCAAACTCGCCATCGGGAGGGATGAACGTAATAGTGCGGTCGGCATCGAACTTACCCAGACGCACACATCGATGGAACGTACAATCGTCAATCTGAAAGCAAACCACCAAAGCACATACACGTTATCATCTAAAAAATGCGTTTGAGCAATGTGTAATAATATAGATCCGGGCGTACCTCGACTTCCCGTGTGCCTCGCTTTTGACCAGCGACTTTTGTTGTCGGTGCTTCGCCTTTTTGCATCGTCAACTTGTCGTTCAAGCCGAGTTTGCACTCGGGCATACCTGTGAGCAACGTCTTCATGATAACTTGACCCGCAACTTCATTGCGCAAAACCGTGCCATTCGACGACATTAACAAATTGACGCTCTCAAACACGTCCAAGTAGACTTCGTTGCGCTTATATTTGATACCCTCACGCCGCCAGTCGATGGCACCGGTGATCTGTGACGTGAGCTGCGACGGCTGCGTGGCAGCTGCTCCATCGGCATTCTAAGGCAAAGACATCGATAGACAAATCTGTTATCACTTGACGCTGTCTGTGATGTTAGAGCATCCAGGCATACCGTTAATGAACCAAGGTTGATGTACATCTTCAGTACGTCGATGGAACAGTTTTGCGGGTACCCGTAGTCCATGGTCTCATCCAGGAGCTCATAGACCAACGTAAAGTTATCTCGAATGGTTTCCTGGTACGTAAATAATATTCGAGCAGCGGTAGTAAGCTTCTATGATCACCAATATTCCAGTATTGATGAACGAAGAAACTGGAACATACCTCTGTGTACTTCTTACCAAAGTACTCCTTGAAAATGCCATTCAACTGGTATAAAAATTGAAACACCAGTGCTGTCATAGCAATAGTATTCCCGGTCATGCATCAGTGACTATTCCACAAACGCGCCATATATCCTTTAAAAGAACACTCCATTCTATTACGTACCTGTATTGATATTAGCACGAGACACGGCGACTAGGTACAGATTCTCATGTCGAGCATACAGGAATGAACAGCCATCGATATTCTTTATCGGCGGTAACGAGCCCGTTTCTTTCGCAGCGATGACTTGTAAACGGAACGAATCAGCCGCGCGACGACTGACGTCATCACGGTAGAACCGATTAAGCACGACTTCCCCTTTCTGACTGATCAAGAACAGTGCACTGATCATCCTCCCGATCACTCAATCTGAAGAGATGTTGTCCTCAAATGGCAAATGGCAAAAGCGGGATGATAATGATCCGTTTTCTTTAAGACGTACGTCTATCGGCTATACTGCTTACAGAACGAGAAGAGAAAGAAAGAAACAGCTCACAGTGGCGTCCTTTCGGGCTGTTGCCCATCGAGATCTTCTCGCGTCGTTTCGTGTCCTTCACAATGGCGTTGATACCGGTATATATACCAGTGTGCTCAGTCAGCTAATACCGTCTAATATACCGGTATAAATAAGTATTCTACCGTTCTGGGGAGATTTCCTGTGGGTTTGGGAAAGTGTTGCGCGAACAGCTCCACCCCCCTCTAAACCGATATGACAATGTCAGTTCCAGTCATAACACGCGCACACACACCACGAAGAGATCCGCAAGAGGAAGCGCAACCAACGTAACCCAGCAGTAGCTCACCCAACTTTACACTCAATTTGAGCATCATGAGCACAGGAGAAGAGAAAAAAACGACGGAGTACTTGAAGGTGTCAAATGCACCGCCTGTGTACAAATCCGCGGAGGAGCTAAACGCATACTTTGGCGAATTCGGCGGGTCGTTTGTTGCAGAGACGCTCATTGAAGCACATCTGAACCTCATTGACGAGTACGTCAAGGCCACACAGGATCCGACTTTCCGTGTAAGCGCGTTAGCTCATTATTGCATTCCTATACTTCCTGCATATTTATAAATATTCATTTCGTCTGGGATGTATGCAATAGGAGGAGCTGGAACACCTTGGTCGCGACTACATTGGTCGTCCAACGCCGTTGTACTTTGCCAAGCGCTTGACCGAGTATGCGAAGGGCGCGCAGATCTGGTTGAAACGGGAAGATCTGGCGCATACCGGTGCACACAAAATTAACAACGCTCTCGGTCAAGCGGTACTGGCGAAGCGGTTGGGCAAAACGCGTATCATTGCTGAAACCGGTGCGGGCCAGCATGGTGTCGCTACAGCTACGGCGTGTGCATTGATGAACTTGGATTGCACGGTGTACATGGGCTATGAAGACACGCAGCGACAATCGTTGAACGTATTTCGCATGAAGATGCTTGGCGCCAAGGTCATCGCGGTGAAATCCGGCACGCAGACGCTCAAGGATGCCGTGAATGAAGCCATTCGTGACTGGGTGACGAACGTTGAGACTACACATTATATCATTGGCTCGGCGATTGGGTCCCATCCGTTCCCGACGATTGTGCGTGATTTCCAGACCATCATCGGCCGTGAAATTAAGGCGCAGTTGCATGAAGAGATTGGCCGTTTGCCTGATGCGATCGTTGCGTGTGTGGGTGGCGGTAGCAACTCCATCGGCATGTTTCACCCGTTCGTAAAGGACACAAGCGTTGCAATCTATGGCGTCGAAGCCGGTGGCGATGGCGTTGAGACCGGCCGTCACTCATCCACATTGGTCGGTGGACGACCGGGTGTGTTGCACGGCACGAAGACGTATGTGATGCAGGATGCCGCTGGCCAAGTGATTGGAACACACAGTGTATCAGCTGGTCTGGATTACGCTGGTGTCGGGCCAGAACACGCGTTCCTGAAAGACTCGGGACGGGCAACATACGTCAGCATCGACGACAAGGAAGCGTTGGAAGCGTTCCAGATCATCTCGCGCCATGAAGGAATCATCCCAGCACTCGAGAGTGCCCATGCTGTTGCGTATGGCTTGAAACTCGCGGCTTCATTGGATCCCAGCAAGGTTGTGGTTATCAACGTCAGTGGCCGTGGTGACAAGGATATGCTACAGGTCGCCAAGGAACTCGGTGTGAACTTGGATGCTGATCTCACGGATTAGATAGATGTAATTTGCTTGAATTGCGAAAAGAGCAGAAAGGCGAAGAACACGCAAAATTGAAGGAGTTAAAAGTTGGGTGTTTGATGTTGATGATTTAAAACTGAAGTTGTCTGCCTCTTCCTGGGATTCCAGGAACGGGTTGTTTAGCTACTTTGCATTCCTTACAGGAGGACTATGACCAGCGACATGATCGTCATTCATCCTACAGCTACTTGTAAACGTAGCCAACAAAAATAATAAAACGAGCGTCTCTTGTCCTAGCGATGACGCACCGGCGTACTGGGCAGCGATCCGGATTTCACGGGCGCTTCTTCATCCGTGAGCACATCGGGGATCTGCTCGTAGCCGTCTTTGCCTTCTGCGTCATCCGAACTTTTCCCCCAAAGTGTATAGAGTAAGAAGTAGAGTACGAGGATTTCGACGAGGTGTTTACATGCCACGAAGAGCCACCACCACTTGGATTCCAAGTACACGCCGACCTGATGGAAGTGACCGAGACTCACAATGGAATAGACGAGGAAGAATGCGTTCGTGACAAGGAAGAACGCGCAAATCGACGTTGCCCAATTCACGGCCTTAATTCGATCAGTCGTGTCGATCTGACTCACCTCCAGGAACGCCTGAAGCACGGTCTTCATGCGGTACGAATACACCAAAACTGAGATAAGCGACGCCAGCGACAGCAGTGTCATGACAATATCGTCATACATCATGAGCCAGTATGAATCGGCTTTCTTCAGGCAAAACACGGCAAACCCCATAACTTGCACAGCCACAATCGCCAATAACAACAAGAAAAACACACGCAATGGATGCGAACGCACGCTCTCATGTGTAAACAATCGGCGCAACATGTCCGCCCAGAAGACGACGATCAAAACGAAGATACTGTAGATTAAAAACGACCCCACGAGCTCCACGATCTCGGCCGTGAGAAATTGCTCCCAGCCGTCGTCGCCCATCATGATCCGTGGGGGCTCCACGAGGACAGACACGACACCATAAGGAGTGGCAAACCACAACACACGTGTCAGCGCTGCCAATCCCATGAGTAGGTAGAATCCGAGCGTCGCGGCCTGCTTGGTGGGTGATTGCCAATGCATCACAAATGCCCAGAACGCGAAGAAGCACGCGCCGCCGTACGCCACCGCCAGTAGCGTGTCGACCTGTCGATACTGGAACGACAAGTGGATGAGTGGTTCTTCAGTTGTTACAATTGGATCAATGGTAGCTGCGACGGCAGCTGATCCATCTAACGCGATGGCATCTGCATCCGCCATGATGCTGTGAGTGTGATTGGGATTCTAATGATTTATTGCGTTCTTCTTGTAGGTGGGGCGGGAATGTGGGTCTCACGCGAAAAAAAAAACAGTGGAAAAGTAACGTTAAATTGTGTTATTTGAGGGAAAAAACATCATCTGAGACGTTGGTTATTTTACGGCTTCAAATGCAAGGTCCAAAACCGTGATTGTGATATGGAAGCTTCACAACACTATTTTATGGTCATGTTTGTCCTCAACTTTCATCCGCCCACATTTGGGTTACAAACATTTCCGCCATTTTTGAGCATATTAATTGGCGCTGAGTGGATAGCAAATGGCGAATCAAGGGTTCAACAAATGAGCTGATCTTCCATCTTCTTGACCAAATAAGGACGAAAAAGAGAAATTGAAGACATGAATGTGATCAAAAACAAAACTTAGATCGTAGTTGCATTTTGGCTTGTGGAAAAAATACCTACGTCCTCGTGTTGGCATCCAACGAGTTCACTCGCGCTCTCTCTTTTTCTCTCTCTCTCTCACTCTCTTTTTCTCGTTCTATCCACATACTTAACCTTCTTTCCTCCTTTTTACCCCCCTGGACGGCGGTGAATAACTTAAATAAGCCCGCGACTGTACCCTGCTATGCTGCTCGGGTGTTGTTTTTCTTTTTGCATCCTTGTTTCTTTTCTTCAGCAATGACTCTTGGACCACGGATCATCACGACAAAATATCACGTCACACATACTAAAAGAATAGTAACTACTTCAAGGACAAGGACACCTCAGTCCATAGAATGCAGCAACGCTTCCATCCACAAATGCATCTCGTCCTGGGAGCGTGCTTTCACCATCAATGTCTTTGTAACTTTGCCCGCCGATGTTGTGACCGAGAACTCACACGACGTTGCACTGATTTTCTCTGCATGGGTGACATAGGCACGACTGAGTGGTACTGCCCAGGCATCTTCGGTGTCGTAGACTGTAAACATGCTACCTTGCAACACACAAAACCGTCGTCGTTTGGCCTTCTTGTCACCAACCTCCAGCCACCCGCTTTTATCAACAATATTCGCTACGAGATCCAATTCCGAGTCCGAATACCCTGCTGACACTGTTGAAGACGCCGTACTGGTAGTTGAACTGTTAAGCGATTCTTGTCGCTTCGCGAGCAAAGCGGCTTCATTCAGCCGTTCAACCCATTGCCGACACAGTGTGTCATTCTTCGCTCGAATGTCGATGATCTTGCCACTCACAGCGTACACCTTAAACGCAATTTTCGATTTTTTTGAGCATTCCACATGTGCTACCCGAACAGCACCCGCTGGTGTCGATTCTCCCTTCGTCGTAAATAAATTGTCACTGGAAATAGGAGCCAATGCCGAGTCCGAGACAAACTGGTCCGTCGGGAACGTATCGTAGTAGGTTAACAATGCGCCGTCGAGTACAAAATGCTGGTTCCGCCATTTCTTAAACCGTCCTGATTTCTTCCACAACCACCCATGAAATTTCTCGCCAGCATTTTTCCGACCACCGTGCATCGCTGAAATTTGTGTCGTCTGCACCAAAAGTTCAATGTCGACATTCAACGCACCAATATTGCTCGAAGCGTTGCTGTTCCCGGAATTTGAGCGATTCGATTGCAGTCCATTGCTTCCGTGGGCTGACAACATGGTGCCACTGCCCGATTTGTTGCGATGGTTCATTCACCTATCGACGCTACCTGCTGTTCAGACACTGCGTTCGCTTCTCTGCTACTTGTGTAGAGGATCGCGAGGGTTAATCTGTCTGCTTTCGCGCTTTGTTCCGCGCGCGTGCTCTCTCTCTGCCTCGTTCCGCTAAGCTCCTTTCGGAATGTAAAAGACAGCGAAGTGCGGCGTTGTAACTGTGAAAGGGCCGGTTCCCCCAACAACTCAGGGCAAAAGGTTCATCCTCCTCCTTCTTCCTCCCCTTCCCCTCCTCTTCCCCCCCTCACCCTAATCACTCATTATCTCCACCACTCTCTTTAAACACCTACTCGCGTTTGAACGAATTATGTTGACAAATATATACGGAAATTTGCATGGGGTTATGCTTTTTCCCCCACTCCCCCACCACCATTTTGATGTCAAGTGGTATCTAAAAGTAGCACTCACTACATTCACATCCAACAGTGGAGTACTCTCGAGTACTCTCCTCTCTTCAGTTTCTAATAGATGGGATCAATCGAATCCGCAAGGTCCCAAGCACACTTCGTGGTACTTGCCGCGACTGTTCATCGCATCCATCTACTCTTCCTCATTTTACGAGCAAATGCGAATGTGCATGCAAGGCTGTTTCAAAACTTTGCCCTCTATGGCATGTAGCATATTTATTTATAGCTATGCTGTAGTCGACAATCTGGTCCACCACATCCTTGTTCTTGCTATGGACACCAGCTGGAACTTTAGAATAGCAAGTGGACTTAGTGAATGTATAGAGAGTAGCACCTCAGTCGGATTTGCCAACAGAGGGCCTGATGGCACGTACTCCGCTACTAATGATTAGATGAGTCTATAGTGAGGTCGATTCCATCGTGGCGTATGACACTCCCTAGCCTTTGCAATGCGACGCCGATCGTGGGCTCCATGCACAGCATGGACATAATGCAGTCACTCCTATGGGATCTGTGATTTTATGTCGATTTGTGCATATATCACTTGACGATGCATTGTGCGACGAGAAAACCGGCAAGTCATCTCCTTGTAAGAAAGGGTAGGCACATGAACTATTGTCTACATATTATACTGTATTATTTAGTTTCCTATTAGCACAGTGCAGGCATAAGCATCGATCGTTGCTACTGTAAACGGTGACAGATTGGCTCAGCAAAAGAAGTGCAAGACAATTGACGTCCTCAATACACTCCAGTAATCGAAGCCAGAACCGTGTTGCCACGATTTGCTTCGTGCAAACAGTGTTCAGTAGAGTTTCCAGCCTAGTGTCTAGAGCACACTTACCCATGGTATCGGCTTTGCCCACAAATTGTAGTATTACTCTTATTTATTCAGTCGACAGAAACATCACATGCTTCAGTACTTCATACAGAGCTTTGCTTCTCAATATGCAACGAAGCAGCTACACTCAACGAACTTCATTCACCGTACATTAATGAATCTATTTACCTAACAAATTCACAATCCCACAAAAACTGGAAGCCTATCGTCTACCGTCGTCCATACGCTTTGTGCTCTTTCGCACCCATTTCCTGCATCGATGTTTGGTGTCCCATTGTGCTATTGGAACTGCAGTTTCCATCAGATTTCCCCATGCCATTGCCGTTCAATTTCCTGTTTCTAAATTTACACTCAACTCTTTAAATTAATAATTTGGTTTCTATTTTTTCTTTTCCAACAGCAAAATCAGCACTGAAGACGCGTTTCTGTAACCTATTCGACCCTCAAAACTTTGAATTAGAGACGAGTTTTTAGGGTTGACATAAATTTGAACTCATCGTCCACAATTTCCATGATGGCTGCACTTTTATCTTCCTTAGAACCTTATGCAGTCCAAGGTTCAAGGAAAAATAGCGAAACAATGGCGCCGAGCTTTTCCATGAGCCAAGCAGTCGCTGCTACTTTTCTATCCTTCTATGTGTCTGTAAAAGGTGGATGTTCAACCAAATGCCACGCCCACAACCGTTGTCTATGCGGCATAGGCGTGACAATGTTGGGTGCACCAACCGCTGGCAACAGCAACAACGCGACTGCCATGATCATCCAGCTGGGCCTTGGCGCCTATTGGTGCAGCGAACAAATACGATTGGAAAAGCCGACCCAGATGGTCACCATCCCTATGATGGCGAGATCGGACGGATACGTCACAAGGATCGAAAGCGGGAGCGATTCGTATTACCATTGTTAACCCTTCCTGCCCACAGTTGTGTAAATTCCCATGCCAGTCCAGCTGTAGACACGGAGTTATTAGCAAATGGAGACGTAAAGGTATGGGAAGGTGGCTGCACCTACCAGATGACCAAGAAGATAGTGGTCATCGATGATGGGGAGATTTTGCTCACATGTATATGCATGCGCATGTGCCTCATCTGTCGTGGGATAATAGCAATTGCTCGCTGAGCGTATTGAGGCGCAGCAGGTATGTTGTTGGATGGTTTGCACATGAAAGAACTGAACCGGATGCGAGTGGGTACGCATTTTACCAGCAAAATACTGAAATAATGTGTGTATATATTGAAAATAATCAACAGAATTCGATCAAGGCATTCAAGACCAACTCTTGGTACAAGAGCCCCATTGGAGCAGGCTCAAAGGCATCTGTAGTGCTAGCAGCGCTGCGGCAGCATGATAAGAATGATACGGGCTTTGTACGCTGTCAAGATATTGTCCATGTACTCACTAGGAGTGACTTTGGTGAGGGAATGATGTTATGGTTCTAGTGGGACTGTGAGATTCTACATGTCCTAACAACGATTTTTTCTATACGTACTCAGGACTGAAGGAACCTCAAGTGCGAACACTGCTTAATGAGTTCAATGCGCAATTAGGAGATGATGACGCGCAAATTAACTACAAAACGTTTGTGAAGAAGCTCCACTTGCATCATTACGATGACGAGAAGTCTCTTGGGAGAGGTGGTGATAATTTGATCTTCCGGCAGCAAATTTATGTTGAAGAGATTCGAGAGCATGCCAATCAGCTTGTCGAGAAAGTCACACAACTACAACAGCAGCAACAGCTCGGATGTACCATGAATGATACAAAATCTTCACCAGCACAGCGTTCCGGGGATGGGATAACCAATCAGGGAAATGATACTCACATAGGAAATCCGATAGTGCAGCGCTTCAATGGCAGTTACCCACAATTATCTCCACTTCACCATGAACCGAGATCCCTGACTCGAGATGAAGGTGAAGCATTGATGGTCCCTTGCTTCATCTGTTCACACGGAGGCTGACAATAACATTGTTGTGATCAATTCAGCAGCCAATGATCGCCTATCATTCGAGTTCGACAAGAAACGAAAGGCATTACGCCAAAATGCCAAGACTCGGATCCTACTAGCACATATTAATCGGATCGAAACGATTGCCCAACAAGAACAGATAGCTGCTGAATTGCATGAAAATCAGCGACTGGCAGTGAAGGCGCTTCACCGCCACGAGCATTTTGCACACATGTTGGAAGAGGTACGATGATTGCAACAACTTCTCGTATATGACAAAAAGTGCTTACACATGTTATGGGTCAATGTGTGGGTGTACACAGGAGAACCACAATTTTTCTATGGTGCAAAAGCAATGCAAGGGTCTGGTGCGCTCAGAACTTGCGCAGACGAATCGTCACGTGAGCAAGGATTCTATGTTTTACGTTAATCCAGTATGAACGTTTGTCATTGCCATTTTCTCGAATAAATGAACGAAGACCGTACTTAGTTCCAGAAAAGACAGTCAACGGGCGTTATGTGAGATTAATACACGATTCCAGACTGATGTAATTCATCACTACCATTGTGAACTAACTGGTTCCGCAATTGTGCGATCTTCAGCGTCTTTAACAATATATATATTAATGGCACGAAAGATGGCACAGAAGCTCTTCGATATGATCTCAGTCAAGAAAGCCAAGGAGAAAAATGCACAAAATAACTCGATTGTGTATCCTCCTTGCCTTGCCCTCGTGTTGCTGGAATACAGCCAGCATGTACAAATTCCAAACCACCTGTGATCTCACTGTCATTCTACCCATCGGTTGGTCAATCATACCAAACAGCATGCGCGAAAACTTGGAAAGAGAAAATAGTTCTTTTGTCTTTTGGGCAAGCGACCTTATGTATACAAACGCAGAGATAAGTTAAAAACGGGTACTACATCAATCACCAAAGCACGCACCCAAAATGGAGAAAGAAGCAAGGCATTGATGGCTGCATACGACCGGGACGATTGGAGCAGAAATAAACGAGAGGCTCTTTTTTTCCTGTATTGAGCGCATATTTGGAGGATTCGCGACGAACCGACCGCTGAAATCGACGATTTCCTGTGTTCCTCAGCACTACCGGATCATTCCGTTTTTTGTATATTCCTCCTCCACAGCTTCGTTTGTGTTGTCGGTTTCTAGCATCTTCTATTCGTTGGTGTACATTGATACGTGGGGACCTGCTAATGATCTTCAAAATCGAACACCCCGCTATCATAAGAACCCCGTCGTTCGCGTCGATTTGAATTGTATGGTGGAAGATTATGGGGCTGATATTGCGATGGTGCGCTATCTTGTTCTTCGTTGTCTAATGGTTCTTCTTCTTCGGATGTGATCGTTAAATTTTCCATCAACTCCGCACTGACTGTGTAAGACGACGGGTACTCCGAATGATACTGTCTTGACTGTGAAGAGCTCCTCAAGCGTGCTGAGCTACTAAATGACCTTGCTTGGCCAGTGCTCGCTCGGAACGCAGATGGTGGCCGACCGTCACGAAGTGCCGACATGACTGCTAGCGCTGGAGATTTAGAAAGATCGAATTCGTCTGACGCCCGTGGTGATGGACCCCTGTTCCATTATAAGCAGTACGCATAATGTTATCCACGTGTACTTTCCTCGCTTGCTCACTGCATAGTCGAAAGTACTTTAGCAACATACCATGAACTGTGCACCGGATTGCCTTGACGTAAATAGCCTATGTCCCCTGGGCATGAGCTTGCAAACTGCACAAGACGCAATATGAAAGAGTGTTGTAATCTGTTAGCTAGTATCACAAAAAAGACGTATATATATACATAGATATAACGACCTGAACGACTGATGCCATCGGTGGTGACTCCTCTTGTCGCTGGACTGGCGGTGGCAACACCAACTCTGGCATTGGTGGGCTATCCAGCTGCATGAAACTCGGTTCAGGAAGCGAACCGAAGAATGGTGCACGTGGCGGGTGGAAGGTGGATGGCAAAAGGCGTGGATGATGGACATCCACGGGACAGGATTGTGAGATGCCAGGACTGGCGGCTTTGCTTTCGTAATTCATAGCTGCTGCAGAGGAAGACGAAGACGAGTGCGGTGGGGTACCACGCTGACTGCCGTTGCGGCCATTCCCACTACCAATCGGTATTGGACGTGTGCTAGACATGGTGGCGATCTTAGAAAATCGATTGCTCTAGAACGATCTTTGTTTCTGCAACTGGTCGGTGGGTTGACAGAGTGGTGGTGTGCTTACCAACACTCACGTCTTCTTGAACAAGCACTTAGCGGAGTGGCGTGCACCACCTAAACGCGTGAGAGAGAGAGGGGGGTACAGATACGACGGACGCGATGGGAATCTCAAGCAGCTACGCAGTCGCTCGCACTCGCGTTATGCTCTCGGTCGTCGTCGTCTCTGTCGAAAAATGACCACTTCATCCTAGGATACTGGAGACAGTACCGGTATATTATACGGTATAGGACACCGTAACCCCTCCCCTGTACCCAGTGTACCTAACATGAAGAGATTGAGTGGCAAATGGTCAGGCTGAGCGTACCATTTTCCTCGCATCTTCCTCACTTTTCTCAAGCCAAAACGCCTTCTGGCGTACCTGGAGAAAGTAGCTTTAATGCTAGTAAATGAGAAGGTTCTAGTTTGCGGTCTCAATAGCCGAAACGTTGCGACTTACAATCAAAGCAAGCTATTCCAAACTTTTTAGCCAATAAACAATTGGGGAAAATGCTTTTCAGTAGTAACTCCTCCAAGTAGCCAGCACACATCACCACCATAAGACGCAAGGGTTCAGCGAGGTGAAAGATCTGATGTAGAGCAAACCACCGGCAATATAGCAATTCAAGTGTGTATATTCTTTCTCTATATCACACAAATGTAGATGGATGGCTTTCGTCGAGAGCAGCCATGCTCAAGGTCGCTGGCATCTCCATTTACGGGGGGTTCCGGTATCTCTCTCTGTAAATTCGTACCATATACTGCTAGCCCCCATTATATATCGCATGTAGAACCCCACCCCTAATTGTATAAAACATCTCCTCTCTTTTTCTTTTTTTTTCGCAACCTAAGCGCGCAGTGGGGCGGAAGTAAGCGTCACGTACACGCACGCAGTGCAGCGATTGCGGAGCTCTTCGGAAGCTCCAAGAGCTGAATTAGCATGCATAGAACGAAGATGCACCGTGTGGACATTGCATCGGCACCGTTTGAAAGGCAGATTGAGATACTTGGCAGTGACGAAGAAGATGAAAACGACAACAAGACCAACCAAAAGCGAACGCATTACCACCCTCTACTATCCACCACGACCGCCACAAAGGCTAAATATGTAGGGAATTATTACCAACAGAGTATCAGCGATGACGAAGAGGACCGTAGAGAGACCAGGCTTTATGATGCTGATGACGTAAAGGAAACAGGAGATCACCAGCCCCACAGACAAACAGAGAGACGAAAGAGAAGAAGCTCCTCATCATCGTCGTCGGTACCGCCACGACAGGAATCGGCATTGATGTCTGGAGTGCAATTGCTTTCGGAAAGTAGAATAAAGGCAGCGGCGCGCATGGATCCGGAACGTGACTTGAAACGGTTCACAAATCATTTTCACGACAGTCGCATGGAAGACACGTACCAGCTATATTCGTCGACCTGTGATTTCCCCATCGCGAGACGTATCATGTTGTTCTTGCTGTTCTTCCAACTGACCGCGTACGTGGTGTTCCTCTACCTGCGTAACCGATGTACGATACGAACGACTTTTGTTGTCGCTGCTGCGGTTGCTTCCAATGCCAACGACACGAGCAGTTCCATGGTGAACAACCAGATCCACGAGTATGATGACAGTCTGGTCTGGGCGAGAGACTGTTTCCATTATGACCCAGCAGGTATGGGAGAGAAAGGGTACACGACGCTGTTGTGGATGTTTGCGCCATTCGCATTTATCTACGGTTTGCTCCCGCTCAAATATTTTGAAGGTACGATGCGGCTTCGATTTGGTGTATATTTCATCCGTCGCCACTGGAAGACGATCGCCGCGTGGATCGTTGTACTCTGGGCGGTGGGGCTGGCGATCTACGCGCACCATGTGCTCTTCTTGCTGCGTTCCAGTCTGAAGGGAGTCGTTCGAGCCGAGTTACCCTGTGCATCCGATATTGAGGTACCGTTGGAATGGTACGTAAGAAGTCAGTGGCGGACTATGTTGCACAATGGAAAAACCGCGACAACCATGTACTTGCAGGACTGGATAGTGGTCTATGATAGCAAGATTACCTACTCAATTGTCATGGGCGTTCTAGCAGTGCTTGCCACTGTCACGGGTATACTTGCGACCTCATTGAAATTGGACTTCACGCACGTGTTCCTGACGTCCCTGGCACAATGGGCGACGACCATGAATCTTTCCATATTTGGACCATCGATGTCGATGAGCTCACGTGCAGCCCATAATGTGGGCAACCAAGCTGTACTGTTCTTGCTGTGTGTATTACTGCCGACGTGTTTTACACTCATGGCGACATATTCCGAAGATCGTGCTGCGCGGATGGCTTATGCATCGAAACGTCGCGCAGAACGCATCAACACCACGCTAAAGTTGGATTTATCTGTAAAGCGCATGGGATTAGAGAATCGCCAAGTGTCTCGGGACGATGCAGCTGCGATGGAGGCTATATTGAAGAACAGTGCCAATATGGAATTACTAATGAATGTCTCAATTCCATTTTCAGATCTTCAGCTTAAGGAATTGATCTCCAAGAATCCACAAGGCGAAGTCATTCTGGGCGAATACCATGGTACAGCGATCATTATTAAACGGCTAGCATTATCATCCCATACAGCAGACGGATTTGAAGATTTCAAAGAACGCGTCGAGCTGCTTGCCTGTCTTCGCCATCCAAACATTGTGCAGTTTCTTGGTGCCACGTTCGATAATATATCAAATGTTGGATTCGTGATGGAATATTTGGAGCGAGGCGACGTGTTCAGCTTGCTGCGCAGCTCGATTTCTTTGACCTGGAACGATCCTTTGTTAAAGATCGCAACGGATGTAGCGCAGGGGATGTCATATTTGCACAATTGTGACCCTCCATTGGTGCATCGCGACCTGAAATCGTCCAACTTGTTGTGTACAGCGACGTATTCCTGTAAGATTTCGGATTTTGGCGAGTCGAAGAGGCAGACGATGATCAATCGCCTCTTTAGTACGATCGTCGGTACACCGTATTGGTTGGCTCCAGAGATATTACGAGAAGAAAAGTACGACATACAAGTAGATTGTTATAGCTTTGGTGTTGTTTTGATTGAACTGGAGACGCGAAAGGATCCATATTATGATTTGAAAGATCACACCACGATCGAGATCATGCTACGGGTCGCACGCGGTGATTTGAAACCAACGATCCCGTCCACGTGCTCTCCGAACCGACGGGCATTGATCCTGCGGTGTTTGGACACGGATCCAAAACGTCGCCCGAAGATGGCCGAGATTTTGCGTGCATTGCAGCATGAAGTACGTGAGGAACTGCTGGACGAGAATGGCTTTGATAATAGTCGCGATAAACGCCGTCGGATGCTCATGCAACGTCATCAAATGCTTAACCGTCGTGGGATAAAGGATTTGTTGACTCAGGAATGCCACGAAGAAGCAGGTGACTAAGATCAGTCGTTGATCATGATGCGAGGGGCTATTATTTGTTTTGATTAAACTTGCCTCAGTCACTGGCATTGACTTGAGAAACATCGAGGCTATTAGGTCGATTGAGAAATGAAAAAATAGTAAATGGAACAATAATCCAATTGGGCAAATTATAAACATGTAAAGAGTAAATTATTTAATGTTGGTGTCAAGATTATGTAGCTACTCAATGATTAAATAGTCTGGATCAGCACTAGACTCTAACCTAACGAATTTAAATTAATCATAATAAGCCGGTTTCTTCTGAGTCGGATCGGTAGCTACCATCGTAGTCGGTATCCGAAGCCAAAAACGTTTCTTCATCGAGTTCGGCGAACGGCCACGGACATGCCCACTTCTTGGGTTTAATAAACACAATGCGAGTGAGATCCACATGTTGCGCTTCCAAAAACTGACACAGCGCGCGAAGGTTCTTGAGTGTGGGTTTGAAGTGACCACTATGGGGCTCAATAGCGCAGATCTGACCATGTTTAATCATGATCTTACCTGCCGAGCGAATCGGCTCGCCTGCTACGAAGCTCGAGTGATGAAAGTATCCTTTGCGCTTCCGACCAATGTACATCTTTCCTCGTTGGTCTAGCACGAAGATCCACTTGCTCAGATCATCCGTATGCACAAGTTGGTGAGTAGCGACGTACTCAACGGTAGTACTCGTGGAGGATGCTGACTCTTCACTACTCACCAATGGCTGAGTCACAAATCGAAGCTCGTATTGTTTGCGTTCTTCAGGTGAACAGTACATTACGTTCATGTTATGTAGTGCTTCTTGACTGCACTCAGGTAGGTCTAGGCGGCTGCCGTTGCCGTGATCTAACCAATAAAAGAATGACGAATTGTTCATATCGTTTGTAGCTGCGTGGATCATTTCTTCTTTCCACACCTTATGAAATGCACGTAGATGAAATCCGTAGCGGTGTTGATCGTCCAGCGCTTCAAGCCAGAAATCTTTATGCAGCATTGATGTCACCTCTGCTGATGTAGTCGTGACTGTGATTGAGTCTCGTTTCATCCCACGTGTGAGTTTGTGCATCATCGAACGTAGTTGCTGCCATCGATTCAGTTTCGTTTGCTTTGCATTTGTCTTCTTCTTGGCCAGAGGGAGCAAAGGAAGTAATGCCTTATCCTCAGTGTCTGGCTCCAGTACTGCAGGTCGCAATTTTACATGAATTTCGGTCGGAATTTCGAACGCTTGGATTACAGATCCGTCTTTAGTGACATGGCTTGGTAGGAATGTATTCGGGTCGTGAATATAAGCATGCAGTGCCGCTGAGCATGGCGGTTCACTCACCCGTACGACCATGACGCAATTTCTCTATGCAAAATCTGGTTTGACCCCTTGGTCCTTGACCAACAAAAAAAAGAAAAAGTGAGTTTGGGAGAGATGACCATTAGGACACTTTTCGATTATCTAACATTTTTAATGTTGATGGCATCTCGCCTCTCCTCGTAGGTTCAACTTGTGACCTCTGACAGGTTTCAGTGTCTTACAGGGCGGCACAGAAGGAGTGAGCAAACCACAAACTACCCGATAAAGTATCGATCAAAGCTACCTAATGAGTCCAAAAATCCATCTTTAATACAAAAAATAGTGGCCGTGGTGCCAGAGAGTATCCTCGCAAGGGTGGACCAATACTTTAACAAAAAGTTATTGTACTTGCTGGATCCACAATTCGCGTCTCCTGATGTGAATAGTTTTGAGACACGTGTGGCATTGTGGAAGGCTGATTGTCTGCCAGAAACGCATGTGTTTGCTGATGATAGATAATGGGTGTGCACCATGCGATGACAAAGGAGACAATTCTCTAGTTCTTTATGAAAGACGACGACAGACACTATCTATTGTGAGCTGGATGTTGCTGGGAAGAATAGACGATAAGGAAAGCAAAGCTTCCTGATCATGGGAATGACGCATCGTAATGATGGCTCTACTGCTGAAAATGGGAAGCGGTTTTGAAAAAAAATGGAGGAAAATGAAATAAAAAAAACTTAGCCAATATAGGAACAAGAAACGACAAAAGGGAACAGAGGACACCATTGTTATTGTCGATTAATCGTACCCCACACTGAAACACGACAAGCTACGCTGTCAACACAGCAATGAATACAGACTACAAGGAAGAAGCGATACACATATACATACAAGCACAATTGTTCCCTGGGAGGGAAGCACACGACACATCGACATGCACATTTGGGGGACAATGGTGGCGGTGGGTTTGATGAGGGAGTTAACCCTGCGAGCAACGAGCCAATAATAGCCTACCACTTGCGATAGTTTTGACTGGCATTGTTTTCGTTGTTATCGCTGCTGGGAGGGGACGAATCGTTCTTGTCCTCATTGTTGTCGCCATTGTCGTCACTGCTTGGCGGGCATGGAGTTTCGGAATTGTCATTAGAATTGTTTTTGTCGTCGCTGCTGGGTGGGCATGGAGTTTCAGAGTTGTCGTCCGAGTCATTCTTGCCATCGTTGTTATCGTCGCTGTTAGGTGGGCATGGCGT
>BCKE01000017.1:210228-346071 GCA_001600495.1 Pilasporangium apinafurcum | reverse complement strand
GTAGTAGTGGAATCCGTGGTCGAACCTGATGATGGACATGGGGTCTCGGCTGAATTAATATTGCTATCCGTAGTAGCTGTTGTTATGTCAGTAGTGGTAGTAGTACCCGAAGTCCAAGTACTGGACGTGGAATCCGAGGTCGATGGGGTCGAGGAAGCAACCGAGTCTGTAGTAGTAGTCGTTCCCTTGGAAGCAGTGGCAGTAGTGGAGTCCGACGTTGCTGGCGTCGAAGAGGTGGCAGAATCCGTGGTGCTGCCACTCGACTCGGTAGTGGTCGGCGCTTCTGTCGTGATTTCAGTCGATGTTTCCGTCTTCGAGGATGTTGTAGTCTCACTTTCGCTAGTCCCTTCATTGGATGAAGTCGTTGGTGCTTCCGTTGGCGCTGTTGTCGTAGAAGAAGTGCCCTTGGTGGACGTCGCGGTCGATTCACTCGTGCTGGACGTAGTGGTAGTCGAACTTGAATCCGTAGTCGTAGTAACTGGAGTGACCGTTGGAGTTTCTGTAGGGGCTTCCGTTGGCGCTGGTGTCACCGTTGGCGTATCGGCATAGGAGGAAGAGGTGTCAGTGGTAGTCGTCGAAGTTTCCTTCGTTGACGTGGCAGTGGTCGACGTGTCCTTACCGCTGCTGGTGCCAATATCCGAACTCGGACATGGCGTTTCCGCAGACGTGGAGCTAGTACCAGTAGTAGTTGCCGTTGTACCAATGGAAGTAGTGGAGTCACTGTCCGAACTGGAGCAGGGAGTTTCGGCAGTTGCCGACGTATCAACTGTACCGGTCGAGTCACCAAATGATGTCAAGGAACTCCAGATGCCGCTGAACGTCGAAGACCAATCTGAATCATCATCGGAACTAGCGCAGGGTGTAGCTTCTACCGTGGTCGCTGCGTCCGTGCCCGAACTCCAGATGCTACTAAAGGTCGTGGACCAGTCCGAGGTTGCGTCAGAACTAGGACATGGCGTTTCCGAGGTCGTAGTCGAGTAGCCATTGTTCGAATCTGATGGACATGGCGTGGCTACCGTAGATGTCGAGGACGTCCAGGTTGAAGTGGATTTGGTAGCCGAGTCGTTGTCCGAACTGGGAGGGCATGGCGTCTCCGCAGTCGCTACCGTGGAGGTGGTGGAATCCGTACATGGTGCTTCTTCCACACTGGCCATAACCGATTGTTCGGAAGTGCCCTTAACGTCATTAAAACCAGCAGATGCCTCGGTCAACGAGTTGACCGTGATGGCAATGAACGCGAGATGGGCGATAATCTTGGTGAGATTCATAGCTGGGTGGTGAGTTGCTTCGAGACAATTATTGGCGTAGGGCCGATAGCGGTGACAGACCTAGTAGTCGTTGTTTGGCAGGAATCGTTGAGAAGCAAATTTAGAAATGAGACGATGGGAAGAGGAGCATGGTAGCAAGGTTAGACTGGAAGAAAGACCAATATCTCCCAGTGGTGGATAGAAGATGTGCTTATTTATCTCATGTTACTGCTTATCGTCGGTCGCATGATTCGTCTTAGCGTATCGTGTTTGGTAAATGCATTTAATTTTGGATTTGGATCGGAAATGAACGAGAGTCGGGCCATAACCGCGATAGTGAGTGAGCATAAAGTATCTTGCTGTCATACACTATCCTCAATACTTTACATGGGTATTATCTGCATACCGACGCAGACTGCGAGTCACTTTATCATGGATCGGTGTTATAGATACTGGGCTGCTTCCCGTTGGGTGCCAGTTCATCATGTCCTGTCTTGGTGTGTCTACTTATCAGGCACTACTAAAACTTGTGACCACTCAGGCAATGGTCCTCTAAGATGCGTTGGATTTGGTATCGTGTGGTGGTTGTTACTACCTTAAAGAACTGAAACTACCTGATAGCTGGAAACAAAGTCATTTTCGAACTATCTTGTTGATCAAGTCCGTCCTCGCGTTATCCAAGTTGCAGGGTTTACCGTAGCACGAAGATCCACATTAATCATTACTAGACCATAGAAAGTTAACATTTTTCTATAAGGCAGGTGAGACTTAGGACAGCCAAAGGTAAAACGCAACTTTGATGGGGATAACGATTTTCTCTTTTTTTCTTGCGCGACGTAAAGGTCAGTCGAACCCAGAGACGGTCCGAAAGATATGCCAATGTACTAATATGTCATAGGCGCGGCTGACCAAATGGGGACACATGGGGCAGACGGGGGCACTGGATGTAATGGCAGCATACAACAATTCAACACTAACAATTTTACAACCAGTCTTCCTACAGTGGTACGTTCAGCGGTTCGTCTGCACAGAAACCCGACGGTGTTGATCACAAAATAAAAACGAGTATGGTGCTCTCACAAAGCTGTTTGTTCAAGGTAAAGACTGGCGAAAGCAGCAGTTGGGTCACTCGTTCCAGCTGCAGTCACCGGCTCGAGTAGAGCTGTAAATTCATATATAAATGCATAGAAACATTTAGAGACGTGAGCAGAACCAGTTTTCCCAGGTGGTTTGCCCCGAAATGAATATCTCGAGACGGCCAGGATAAGAAAAGTAGCCACTATTCTACATACCAATCCAGCTGACCAAAATCGAATGGGCTGAGTAAGACAGAAAAATTTTCAACAGCGTCAGTTGATCGATTTGGCACCAACAGACATTGGCTGGCGCTATCGATATCCGAGCTGAAGAGAAATGAAGCATCAAACCTGTTCCGAACTTCAGCACCAGGTGATAGATGTATGATAGCAAAGGTTCATCGGTTGGAATGCGCTTGAAACCAAATGGTATGCGTGGAAATTTTGGTCTCCATTACACGTCTGCTCTATATTCCCATACAATCAACTCGTTACATGGTGGCATCAGACTATTTGGGAAAAGCAGACAGGCTATCAGCGTATCTCTTCTGCATTGCATAGGTGAATGACTTCAGTTTTATTGATGATCTTCGACTTCATTACAAGTCACTGGGCTCCACTACTCGGAATTCATTAGAAAGATCCAAATAACGGTATCGGCAGGGAACGTTTCGCAAGACACAACAGTCTTGCAATTCTATTAAAGTTTCATCCAAATTACATTACATTATACGTTCGATCAGTAATGGTTTGTTTTCCGTGTTAATTTTGTAAGTACAGCCAGACCAGTCGCTCCAGTCGCCTGCTACACAATCCTCAGCATAACAAAGAACAATCTCAATGAGCATCCTACACACTTTTCCATTCTTCTCTGAATACATGAGCACGTAGTGTGACTGTGTTTTCACACTGTTGGTGTAGTTTTAGGCTGACCAGATTCTCCAGTCACTTACCACACAATCCGCTTCATATGCACTCGTTTTAGAGGTGGCTGTAGAGGCAATGCCTCCATAGATTGGATACCTCAGTACTTGCCTCTAGCACACTTTGGTGTTGGTAGCGATAATCTTTCCAATGGACAGCATCACCACTATCACGGCATGATCGGCTTTTGGTACTGCGTTCGCTGTCCAGTGATTTTTCTTTCTAGTTTTGTCGTTGATGGTATTGTTAGCTAATCAATGGTGTGAAGGTTCTCTGCTTTCTTTGCTACCTCTTGCTATAAATGCAAGCGATCACATGCATCATAATGAGCCATTTTGGTTCTGGCGGCGCAAAGAGATTACTTGGATCATTGTCAGTACTTGTGTAAGATTTGTAATAATTGGCCAAGACAGATGACTGTAATCGGGATCGGTGCGCTCGCTTTGAAATAACTTAACACAGCCTGCGTAGTACAGGCGAAAGAAAGCGTCGAATCCTTGGTAAATCAACATGAGGACCTCTTGCCTACTACTTTGGACGCAAGATGGTTATAATATTGTGGATTGATCTCTTCAAGCATGGTAATATGTTACCACATTTAACACTTTTTCAAAATGTGTTAAATGCAGTAAACTATGTGGCTATTTGTATGATATAATTTTTCTTTTTCAGATAATTCAACGATATTTGGATTTTTTGTTGGATTTCGGTTTGGGATTTTGGGTTTTATGACTGAGTAACAAGAGGAATCGACAGAAAAGCAAGATGCCATCGGCTGGAGTGGCTGAGTTGGGATATGTGCCACCTGATTGGGGGAAGAAAGGTGTGAATGTGTTCAATATTTATGTGGAAGTGATCAAGGGTGGAATGGTTATCGAGACACTCCAACTGCCATTGGATGCTGCGAACAGCTACGTCGTCGCGGGTGAGAACAGCAACACGAGGAGCTGCATTTATTGGAATCGTCACAAACTCTCACATGTTTCATATCGCAATGGCCAGGTCGAATGGAGCCATTATGCGATCTAGTGCTACAACACCCATCGATTTCACGGATGCATGCGGTGCTGCAATTTGACGAGAAAGGTGCACTGTTCCTCCGTGATCTCAAGTCCACATATGGCACGTTTGTCAACAAGAAACGTATTCCACCACAAGAGTTCCAACGATTGCATATCGGCGACATTATCGTATTTGGCGAGTCAACGCGTTTATATGCAGTGTGTGGTCCGCCAGAATTGCTGCCGGCAGAGTATGACTCGCTGAATCTACGCAAGTTTCGTGAAAAGGTACGTGCAATAACTAGCAATGACAGCAATCAGCAAATGATCGCGCTTGTATAACAGACTGGCGTTCTCAATTGGATTACACGTAGATACAGCACAAAAGAGACATAGCAAACTCAGAGAAGAAGAAGAGAGTGGAGCAGGACGAAAATGGGGCTTCATGGGGGTTCCGAGAGGATGCA
The DNA here is from genome assembly GCA_001600495.1 of Pilasporangium apinafurcum. Taxonomy (NCBI): domain Eukaryota; phylum Oomycota; class Peronosporomycetes; order Pythiales; family Pythiaceae; genus Pilasporangium; species Pilasporangium apinafurcum. Next base: position 341,356 of record BCKE01000017.1, on the reverse strand, counting down.
CAGGAAGAAGACGATGATGATGTGGATAGTGATGATGAAGAACAAGAGCGAGCAAGCAAAAGCAAAAAAAAATTGCCCGACTATCTTCGAAATGTACGACTATGTATTATGACTACTATTTTGTAAGGTCTTTGATAGATATGCATTAATACGATTTATGCTGTTGTTGTTTAGTTAAAAGAAGATGAAGTGACCGCGTACAAATCGCGTGTATCCAAATCGGATGTCAACGAAAAAGATCAGCAACTGTTCCAGCAATTGCAAACGCGGATCAAGAAAATGGAGAACTTAAAGCTAGAAAAATCACGCATCTTAGCAAAGCAACATCAATTGACCGGACTTTCGGAGGGCCAGGAGAAGACGCTCGAGCGGAACGAACAGCGCATTCAGGCACTGCTGAAGGAGATTGAAACCATCGAAGATAAAATCCATGCGAAGAATGTCCAGAGAGAACAAACAGCAGGTGATGGGAAAAGAAGTAGTATCGCCGTCCCACGGAAGAACAGGAACGAGAATTTGTATGGGTATGACAGTGACGAAGACGATTTTTACGACCGAACGAAGGCTAATCAAGCGAAACATCTCGAACGGAAGCAGCGATACGGAGATACAGAAACGAAGTCTTATAAAGGGAACGATGCAATAAAAACAGATACGAAACGCAGTGTGGCGATGACGTATGAGTCCATTCAAGAAACCATCGAAAATCTAGAGAAAGAGCTCCAACAAGTGAGCGAAGAATTCGCTGCATGTTGTAGTAACAATGCCTCTGAGTCAGCAGAATCGAAGCAAGAAGACAAAGAAATGGATTCACTAGATTCGTTCATGGAAACAACGTCAAAGCAGTTGCAAACCAGTCAGCGCGAATCAATCTACCGAAGGAAACTGGACGTGGAAAAAGAACTTCAGTACCAGCGGCAATTGCTTCGACTAGCTACCCCTGCTTTAGCATTCGCGGGGTCCCAAAAATCCAAGCCAGATGAGCTAATTGAATCGACTGGATCTATTAAAGAGGTAGCCATGGAGGCACCCAAAAGTATTGATAAACCTATTTCGCCGCCATCTAGTGGGTCCACGGAGCAATCTAGCGGTTTTGGGCAGGAATCTGAATTGACAACGGATATGGAGCCGAAGACGAGCGATAAGATCGTCTTTCACGCTGAGAAAAAAACAAGGACGCAAGAGAGACGACAGGAGCATTATGACGTAGCCGATTCGTCTCAATCACAAACAAAGAAACGAAGAGTAGTGGGTCCTGTACGTGGTCCGCTAGAGGCTCCATTGTCATCATCAAGGAAAACAGATGTACCACACAAAAAGCTGAACAAGAAAATTGTGGACAGCAACATCGAGGATGGCAATGAGCTAGAAGGAGGAGATCGTATGTGGGTCCCACCAGCAAATCAGACCGGAGACGGACGTACAAGCCTCAATGACGCATATGGGTATTAATGGATACAAACAGAGAAAGGCTGCGTTGAGCTGCACCTATTGTGAGCGTTTGACACAAATCCGAAGTATTGCCCTTCTCTCAAACGGAAACTTTTGCTATCTACGGTACTACTGGAGTATGAGATGGTGGCTGTGGAGTTTGTGGCTTCATGCAAACGAAAATCCATCTTAATATATGACAGCTTCTCTCACCACAAATAATCATTAAATATCTTAACGTCAGTGACGCTTTGAGTTCAGTTGTCACATCGATGAGATGAACCGCCCCGCTCAGGGATGAACCATTAATCACAATCACAACCGTAATAACCTCAGCACCTTCATTCATGAGGAACTGATATTTCTTTACGAATCCATGGGGAAATCCAATAAGTAACGACAGCAACTCTAAAAGAAATCTAGCACCGGATCACGCTGTCCTAGCCAGTCAGCATGTAAATACAAACCCTTGCTTCGTCGGTCTCTTGGGCACATTTTCTGGTCTCTCAGCTCTTGATAAACGTACTGTAAAGCTCATAAACGAAACGGTTAATATCCTATGGGTTCCGTTGGGAATAACCTAAACCTTATGATATTCTACTCTGGAGTAAAAAGACGACATGTCTCTCACAGCTGGCATCGTTTTTAGCCTCCTACCATTACTCATTTAAATATCCGATGTCATAGTTTATTAAATATATTTCTACCCAACTGGATCCTACAAGATAAGTTTACATTAGTCAACTTGTACGAGATATTACCGTGTGACTTGGTCTCTTTGCGGTGGAAGAAGCAGTGGGTTCGTGACGCCAATCTTCTTAAATGCTTTGCGCCTCATAAATATATAGTCAGTGTGTCAAGTGGTGCATTGATAGCAAGCATTCAGTATTGCAACAAAAAAGGAAAGGAAGCAAACGCGTCCATTCCGCATTCTGGATTTGCAGCCACCCAACACACTTAGATAGAAGAATGTCTTCTGCTTCTTCTTCATCATCATCATCATTAGTGTCGTCCTCTTCCTCATCATCAACGAGTGATGCATCGACGCTGCTGACGACATGTCTTGAATCGATCGTCACGAACGATCTGCAGTATGCGCTCTGTGTAATGAACTCGGGTATGTTCGAAATGGCGTCGGTGACGACAGCAACGAATGGGGTTACAGTGGGCAGCGGTGTGACGGTTGATGAAATAGGAACATGTCAGTTGATGTGTACCGATCCATCCATGACTGCGTCGGCGTCATGTTGTGCCGCAGCAGATAAAGTTTTGGCGTGTGAAGCGACGACAGACGCCATTTCCTATTGCAAAAACGTAATCGACTCCAGTTTTGCGCTGCAGAGTCAGTGTGGGTTGTCGGCGCAGAATATCGGGTTGATCGTAGCTTGTGCAGTGATCGTGAGTTCTTTCGTTGCACTGATGATAGTGTCGCGAATAAATGCCAAGCGCCAGGAGAAAAGCCAAAATAGTAGTAGCGACGTCCTGGAATCCAGATTTGCAGCTGCGACTGTGTCGACATGGAAGGTGATATTGACTGCCTGGCGACAGATCACGAATTTGGTATGGAAAAACTTGATCATTCGACGGCGAAAACCGATCGCGGCCATCATGGAGCAATTTCTGCCGGTGTTGCTGGTAACCGGGCTGGTATTTATCGCGAATTTGGATTCCATTTTCGGCACTGGTAACTCCAGTAGTAGTAGCTTCTCGTCCACAGTGAACGACTCGGAAGCAGCGACACTGACAGAAACAATTTTGTGTACGGGGCTTGTGAAATTGGATGAAAATGACATTGGCGCACCGACCGACAGTATGTCTACGTTTTATAGCAGCGGTCAGACCGTGGTAGGGATTTTCTTGCTGATCAGTTATATCAAGTTTGTATCCACTACAACGACAACGATGGTGATCGAGAAAGAAACACGTATTCAGGAAGTCATGAAGATCATGGGACTATCAGATTTCACGCTGCTCTGCTCCTGGTTTTTCACCAGTGCGGTCTTGTCCACGCCCCTGTCGTTCGTGATCGCTGCTGAACTGAAGTATGGGAATATCTTTCCCGGGGCTGAGTATGCAACCCTCGTGTTCCTGTTCTGGTCGCTTAGCGTTGCAATCGTGAGCTTTAGCTATTTTATCGCGCCGTTCTTCAACAAATCCAGGACAGCGTCTATTGCATCGGTACTGCTGTGGCTGATCCTGTTCTTCCCATTTTTCTCTGTTCAATCAAAGTCTAACTCGCTAAAGTACTTGGCAGCACTGTCACCACCAACAGCATTCTCACTAGCTGTCGACGAACTCTTACGACGCGCGCAATTGGGTACTGGTTTGGCGTATGCGATTGCACTTTTGGAGTCACCAATTACCGTTCCGTCGGCGTTTTCCATGAGCTGGTTCCTTCTGCTTGATTCTGTGATATTGTTTGCTCTGGGTTGGTACTTAGAGCAAGTTCTTCCTCAGCAATATGGCGTGCGCAAACCGTGGAACTTCATGTTTGTCAAGGAATCATCAAATATCTCAAGCACAGATGAAAATCCAGACTCTTCTCCAGCGTTGTCACCTATTGGTGGTTCTTACCAAAAGCACGCTTCTCCTAAGTCACCGTTGCCATCGTCTTCGCCTCACTTCATAAGACCTCAAGACTCCTTCGAGGTAATTTTACGACCGCAGGTATCATTGGATGGGTCGATTGTGATGCTGAAGGATCCACCGAGTCTTGCTGCGGCAGTCGAGCCAGTGAGTGCTCTTCTCGCAGAGCAAGAACAAAAAGGAAACTGCCTGCGAATTCACAATCTTTGCAAAGAATTTTCAACGGAAGATGGCGACATAAAAGTTGCAGTCCAACAATTAAATTTGACTTTCTACTCTGGGCAAATTACAGCCCTTCTTGGACACAACGGAGCTGGCAAAACAACAACAATATCCATGTTGACGGGGCTCATTCCACCAACATCTGGCGATGCATTCTTGTATGGGCGATCTGTGACGCATAATTTTAACGAACTGAGACAAATCATGGGTATTTGTCCTCAACACGACGTCTTATTCAATGAGTTGACAGTTGAGGAGCACTTGTACCTGTTTGGTGCCATGAAAGGTGTAGGTCCGAGTAAACTGAACGACGAAGTGACTAAAATGATTCAAGAAGTGGGGTTGACCGAGAAGCGCAGAGTTCAGTCCAAAAATCTTTCCGGGGGCCAAAAACGGAAGCTGAGTGTGGCTCTTGCTTTCATTGGTGACAGCAAACTCGTGTTTTTGGACGAGCCGACATCAGGGATGGATCCGTACTCCCGTCGTTTTACGTGGAATCTCCTGCAACGCAATCGCGAGGGTCGAGTAATGGTGCTGACAACGCATTTTATGGACGAGGCTGACATTTTAGGAGATCGTATCGCCATTATGGCGGATGGTCAACTCTGCTGTGCCGGAAGTTCACTATTTTTGAAAAACCGATATGGTGCTGGATACAACTTGACTATGATCAAGATGGAGGGATGTGACGTGGAGGCTGTAAGCGCATTTTTGCGAATGTATGTGCCTGAGGCAAAATGCTTGAGTAATTTTGGTTCAGAAGTGGTGTTTCAGCTACCCACTGCCTCATCTGGAATATTTGCGACCATGTTGCAAGCATTGGATGAACAACTCCGACATTTGCGTATCGTGCAATATGGTGTTTCTGTGACGACTCTTGAAGAGGTGTTCTTGCGAATAGCGCGAGATCGAGAGGAAGAAGCCGAAGCTGTGGTTTGTGGAATTGAATCAGTCGACCAGGTGCGCAAAACATCTGCGACATCAACTTATTCTCGGCCTACATCCGGCAAAATTGCTACAGCGCAAACATTCAATCCAACATTTTGGACACAGTACGCGGCGCTGACCATAAAACGATTTCGCATTACCAAGCGGGATCGCAAAAGCTTGATGAATTCCGTTTGCATCCCACTGCTGTTTTTAATCATTCTTGTGTCATTACCGGAGATTAATGTCGTGGATTTTTTATCAGGATACACGACGAGTATAGCAACAACAGCCCAGCAAAATGCTTGCACATCCGCAAACTTCACATCAGTTTCATTCAGCACGACCGATCAAGAATATTGCCAGTCAACAACGTTTTCATATTGCGATTTGGGCGTCATTGAATGCGATACCAGCGCGTGTTGCAATAAGTATGATGCCACATCGCCGTATTACGCATGCAACACTTGCGATCGATCAGTTTCATCGTCTTCAACACCTACTATACCATGCTACAACAGTGATTGCATGGACCGCGACGGTGCGAAGTTACAAGCTACACTAAATGCGTTCCTGGTATCGCTAGTCGTGATGTTGGCGTTCGCATTTATTCCTGCATCAATCGTCGCGTTCATCGTGCGGGAGAAGAATCCGATTCAAAATGCTAAGAGCTTACAATTAATATGTGGTGCAGACATTTCTGCGTACTGGCTCTCGAGTTGGACACACGATATGCTAATTATTTTGATTACGGTTGTGGCCGCTGGTATCTTGGCCCCACTCTCCAGTCGCACGTTGTCGAGTTCGACGGAAGTGCTAGGTGTGATTGCACTTGTCGCTGCGCATGCTTTTGTAGCAATTCCACTGGCGTATCTGTTTTCGTTCCGCTTCAGCAAACATGCCGTCGCACAGACGTCGCTGCTTGTCTTTGCTTTGAGCACGGGAGGTTTGCTCAGCATCTTTTCGTTCCTGTGCCGGATCATTGATTTTGATTTGCAGCCAAACAGCCAAAATAGTTTGTCAATTTCAGAACTGGATCGCAATTACCTGCGGTGGATCTTCATGTTGTTTCCTGGGTACAGCTTGAATAATGGCATCTACGAAATCGCGACGCGCAAACTGAGTCGGAGTTCACTGTACGGAAGCAGTGCATACGTACGACCGGCGTCGTTCTTTGGATTATGGAAAGGTCTCGGTCAAGATCCCAATTGTGTGGAATGCTGGGACTACAACACTCCAGGGTGCTGTGTGCGAGATGTGTTTGCCATTGATGTTGCTGGTGCGCCAATCGCGTACGCAATCTTCGAAATGATTCTTTTCACGACGCTGGTCTTTGTGTTAGAGAACAGGAGCATCCGATGGAACCTGGAACAGCGTCGCTATCGGACTGGAAATGTTGCTGAAGATGATGACGTTGCGAGAGAACGGTACAAAGTCGAAAGCTCGTATCCGAGTGCGAACGACAGTATATTTATCCGCAATCTGCGGCAGCAATATGGTGGAATTGGAGGTAAAGTCGCACTGGATGATCTATGCCTGGCGATTCCCAAGGGCGAATGCTTTGGCTATCTAGGGATCAATGGTGCAGGTAAATCCACGACTATGAAGGTGTTAACCGGCGAAATTGCGCCGACAAATGGATTTGTAAGTTTAAGCGGATATGATTTGGCACATGATCGCGACAAGGCGCGCATGACGATTGGATACTGTCCGCAATTTGACGCGTTGCATGATTTGCTCACTGTGACGGAGCAACTGGAACTGTACGCGCGGCTCAAAGGGATTCCGCGTCGACAAGTACACGAAGCAGTTGACCGTAAGATTAAGGAAGTTGGGCTGGTCGAGTACCGCAACAAGCTCACGCGTGGGCTGAGTGGAGGGAACAAACGCAAGGTCTCAACAGCGATCGCACTGATGGGCGCGCCACGCATTATCTTCCTGGACGAACCGTCGACAGGGGTCGACCCAAGTTCTCGGCGCAAGATGTGGGATGTGATCGCCGCCGTGTGCGCGGAGAAAGAGTCATGTGTGGTGTTGACGACGCATAGCATGGAGGAGTGCGAAGCGCTCTGCACTCGTGTGGGGATCCTCGTCAGCGGGAAGCTGCAGTGTCTCGGTAGTGTTGAGCATCTCAAGCAGAAATTTGGCCGAGGGTACACAGTAGAGGTGAAGCTTCGTGACCCGGAGCCTCACACTGTAGAGCATCTCCAGCGTGAAGTGCAACGCACTTTTGGGAGTGAAAATCCTATTATCACACAGGACAAAGTGGTTAGTATTTGCTCGTTGCTCGGCGCGCAATACCGAGCCTCACAAATTCTGAATGGTGAGGCCAATGGCTGGATTTTGACGAGTTATCTCGAGTCGAGCGGCGGAATCCCAGCCAATGTGTTTTGCTCATGGTGGCAATCGGAGGATCATGGCGACAAGCTCCAGGCGTTTTTCCAAAATGAACTGGCCGGTGCACAATTGATTGAGCATCAGGGTGATCACTTTCGCTTTCAGGTACCTAAGCATGCACTCAAGCCGTCTGCGATCTTTGCGCTCCTCGAGAAGTCCAAGGGGAAATTGCATGTGAGTGAGTATGGCGTGAGCGACACCTCACTCGAACACATTTTCAACAACATGGCGGCACAGCAGGACGAAGAACAGGTCGTCGTCAATGGGATGTATGATGTGCGTGGACGATTTGATGGTCGCCGAGCTGGGGCGTACAGTCAAGGCAACAGTAATGAACAAATGGAATTGATGCCCAGTAGCATCCAAGCTGTTCGGTCGTATTATCGTTCGAATTCAATGCGCCAATCATCAATCAGTAGTCAATAAAGAGCTTTATCTTGGCGTACGAATTCGACTGCAATCGAATAAATGTGTAGAATATTTTATATATGGATGAGCTGGTGCCGGTACAGTTTATAGGTACAACTAATGCACGAAAGGAATTGAACAAGGGAAATTTCGAGATAATCTTAACAATGAATAAAGGATTCGCGCATGCGTGCATACATAAAATACTTCTTGGGCAATAAGGTCATCATTTGGGTTCGTTTTCTTGCTGACCTGCGTGCTCAGGGGCTAGTTGGCTTTGGTGATGCGATGGTGACTTTTTCAGTGCTGACTTGCGCGGTACCAAGTCATGTTCGTTCACATTGATTGGACGCAATGCTGAAGTGAAAAGTAAGCCAAGTCAGGACAGCACAGCGAAGGATGCTATGCCAAATTACTGATTTGGTACCTTTCCTGCTGGGTGTGGATGGAGTGGATGTTTTACTGGAAGATCGATAACGATTTTTCTCGAACGCGAGCGTTATGCGATGGATTGCTTCCTCTGTAGCGATGACTGCCTCTCGCTGTCCAGCACAGATACTCCTTGTGAGCTACTCAAGCACTTGGCAAGTGATACCAGCTATGTCAACTCAATATGTAGCATACCATATCGTCAACCTGCACGACTACGTCTTGGTATTTTGCGTCCAAATAATTGCATTTCGCTCGACTTGACCGCACATCCTTCCAATAGCATTAATTGTTAGAGTCACAATTCCACTGAGTTTACATGCCTTTTTATCATTCTTCGTTACCTGTTCGAGCACTTCGATTTTTAGATCTTGGTCCACACGCAATTTCCGCTCGTTATAAAGCTCCTTCGCAAGCTAATCAGGAAACACCATTATCAGTATAATGAACACCATGACTAATGAAAGGTCGACACAGACCTGATCCATCTTTTTTGCCAGGTTCAAGCCGATAGAGAGCGATTTATAGCAAATTTCACTTAGACGTGGCTCCGAGTTCTCTTCCATATGCCGTTCTTGCTGCATCGGAATAGACGGGTTAATTTGTTCTTCTTCATTCTCTTCCCTTCCTTCTTCTTCTTCTTCTTCTTCTCCCTCCTCTTCTTGATTTTCGCTCTCTATTGGCTCTTCATCATCACTGTAACTACCAGTAATCCTGTCTTCTTGTCTTCGGTCCACATCGGAATAATTGGGAAAAGTGCGATTTGATCGCATAGACTCATTAACACCGTATTGTCGTTGGTCAAGTTGCTCAGTTTCAGTCTCCAGTTGTCGCAACATTTGCTCCAACACTTCCAGCTCGCCCTGCAAATTCACTTTGCGTGATTGGTGCAATCGTTCGCTCAACTCATGTCTCTCGTTGTCATCGTCGTCCAATTGGAACGACACCGTTGGTGGTGCGTTGTTGTTGTTCTTTCTATAGTCTTCACTATATACGGTCGATCTTCTCATATCATTAAGCACGCGACTTGTCGGTGTCGACACTATTGATTGCAGTCCACCTGCACCACCATTCACGGACCTACTTGATGGAGTGCTCGCACCGGAATGTAATGTCATTTGTCGCCGTCTCACAGAATGCGCTGGACTCCGAGACGCGAAATGCGCGGTTGACAGCTGCTGCAGCTGCTTTTGGAGCTACATAATTACAAGATCCTTTAGTCAGCGTCGTCATATGTGTCGGTAATGCATTCAAGTACCAAAAGGTCTAACATCGAACATGAGATTTTACCTGCTGCTGCTGGTTGAGTCGGTATTGCTTGTCATCCGTCAGGTATCCATTCCATTCGGGTCGTCGACGTGCTGATCGCAGATTTTGTTCTCTTGTTGCTGGTGTCGTTCCCGTCTCTCGCCGACGTGGTGTGTTAGTCGCTATTTGCTTCCGCATCATTTGAGTTTATCTCGGATCCTTCCTGTCTAAACCGGGAATTCAAACTCAAAAACATATAAAACCCATATACCCAGGAATCAGAAACAAAATTATCCAAAAATCCAATAAACTATAATTTACAAAGGATTTTTATAAAAAAACACTAGCTGCTTATTACAGTGGATTTTTTTCTTTGCAAGGGCAGAGCAAGATGGCGCACCGTAAGAGCACAGCAAAGCCGCATGAGACTGATGCATTGGAACGCATCTTTCAAAGGTAAGACAACGAGAACAATGGCCAGACTTTTTATTGAATATACCAGCGCTAACTCTATACTCTGATGCTACATTGGCACCTTTTTCTGTAGACACCAAGAACTGATGCGCATTTACTCTGCAGCACAGACCACCAGCAGCAACCATGTGAAAATTCGACGCGACGGGAATAATACTATTTCGCAACATGATCTGCACGTGTTACAGCAGAATTTCCAGTTTATTCGCGACGAAGAAGCCGATGCAGCCCGTGGCGAAACTGATTGGCAAGTGCGTATGAGTGTTCGATATTATCAGAAACTCTTCCGTGAGTACGCACTGGCGGATCTTTCACGGTACGAAGAAGGTAAGATCGGTCTGCGGTGGCGCACAGAGATGGAGGTTGTCGCAGGTAAAGGACAGTTTATCTGTGGTAACAAACGCTGCAATCAGACGCGCAATCTGCACAGCTACGAGCTACTGTTTGCGTATGTGGAGCAAGAAGAGAAGAAACGGTGTCTGGTGAAAGTACGTGTGTGTGAAGAGTGTGCGAAGAAGCTCTTTTATAAGAAGCTATTAGATGTGAAGAAAAAGGAAGTGAAGAAGAGAATGAAGAAGCGTAAGCACGACAAACAGCATAGACAACAAGAAGAGGAAGAAGCCGTAGAAGCAACAGTTGAAGGTGAAGATGATATGAGGACAAAGGGAACGAAGCGAAAGCGAGACATCGTAGACAATAGCACTAGCGAACCAGCCAATCGTATTCACGAGATTTGTGCGAGAATCAATGCTTCTGAAAATGAGAAGTTTCGTTCGAAGTCAGACCACAGTAACAGCAGGATTGGACATCCTAGTACCAGTAAGAGTAGATCTGAAAACGCAGATCAGCACGAATCCTTCGACGAGTTGTTGTTATGATAAACTCGTAGACATAACTTCCAAGTGAAGAATGATGCTTGATGTTCTATTTATTTAGAATCCTGCAGCCAGCCCTTGTCTTTGGCTTCTTCAAACATGGCTGTGATGCTTTCGCGTTCTTCACGGATGAGATCTGGATGCCACACATCAAACAGCAGCAGCACGCGATCACCCTTTGCTCCGTTGTGCCACACTTCATGGTCGTAAGCATCTACAGCTCGCACATATTAAATTTGCTTTAACTATCCATCCATTTGAACATCGAGAACATACCGTCAAATACTATGGCTTTTCCCGCTTCCCATTTACGTGTCTCCTCACCGACGCGAATGCCACATCCATCAGGCACAAATAACGGAAAATGACAGCGCAATCGGATGTTACACGGCGCTGAATGCGCTTTGATACTCGACTACGGCAAACCCCAACCAAGTGACCACAAGATTAACAAAACATGGTCACCAACCAAACAAACCACATCACGTACCTGTGGCTTTAACACCGAGAAAAATGCATATGCAAACGGTAATCCTGCCATGAAGCCTGGAATTCCCTCCAGAATCTCGACGGTTTGTGGACAATGCACAGCGAAATCAGCCTGCCGACGGCCCTGCGTGACGTACGAAAGCCAATCCCATTGACCCTCATGTAGCTGATGCTCCTTATCATTCACGTTATAGTCCGATGCTGACTGATTTGGGGTCTTTGAAGCATTGGCAAGTGCAGAACGTGCTTCTTGCAGTGAAAGATACTCACGTTGAATGACATCGCGATTTGCCTCGAGATGTTGCGTCCACGCGAAATCCGCTGGATTGTGCCAGGGTCTGGAGGTGAGACCGGGGAAGAAGAACAGCGTTGGTGAGGGTCGCGCTTTTGCTATACAAACCAATCCAGACAATTTGCATTTAGTTTCGACAGTCTATATTGTGCTGAATTAATCGTGAAAACCGGTAGCAACCTGTGGTGAGGCAGAGCGCCGAGCGCAAGAGCGCCGCTTTATGGTTCATCATCGCCTTGGCAGCTCTTCCTGTCACAAATGACAAGCAACATAATACCTGGACCATTATTATGTTGCTGATTTTCACCATTACTTGATGTCTTAGCGAACGAGCGTAGGTTTAGGCTTATTATAGCCAATCGTGTGGACGATATCAACGATATCAGTGGACATGAGTGGACGCCTTTTCGTGTCCAGTGTTGGCAATTGTGCCGACGAACTTCATCCCTCATGACATCATCACATGAAAATATGTGCCATTCCATAGACAAATTTCGAGAAGACCATTGTGCTGAAGACTCATTTAAGAATGTTGTTCAATGGCAGAAGCTCCATAGAGAGAGGGAAATTGGGCAACATGTGTGGGAGGAAGACGAATATGGTGGGTTAAGAGGTGAAGACCGTGAGTTACTTGTGCAACCTGGAACAGCACGCTCCACCACGTCGTTAGAATCGCTATGTCTAGATAAAGTTGATGACTTTGACGCAATTATGGAGGAGTTGTTTACTGAGCGCACCATAATTACAGAGAGAAGTGTATCTTCGCCAGTCGACATCGATGCCGGTTGCTCTCAATATGAAGAAGATGAAGTTGTCAGTGACGACAGCCTGGTCGGGTCAGCGTATGATGGACTATTAATCAATTCGACTACAGATCTCAAAGTAAAAGCTGCCCCTACCAATCAAGGTGATCAGATTGATGGTGAAACCATTCGTGCATGTTTCTCGTCTGAACCGATGCCTTTATCCTCTCAACAAAATGATCTCATACAGCAGAACCCAGTCATGGAATTCACATCATCGATGTCGCCATCTCAACCAATTAGCAAAACAACCAAAGACCGCGTGGAAGTCATTACGTTTGATGTCGGTGGTAAGATCTTTCGCTGCAAAGCAGACCTTATTAAAAAGTTCCCCACAAAACGATTACATCAGATTATAACGTGTGGATGCGATCAGCTGAACGCGACAACATACTTCATCGACCGGAACCCGCAACATTTTGAATTAATACTTGATTGGTACCGTACGGGCAAGTGTCCTAGTCTCATTACTATCGAAAAGGAAGCGTTGAAAGATGATGTAAAGTTCTTTGACTTGTTCGAAGAGTTTTTCCCAACTCAGACTATGGAGCCACCGCCACCGATACCAGTGCGACCAAGTAAAGAGCTGGTACGCCAGCATGTTCAACAGAGTCGTCCCGCGCACAGCATAGCGGCTCGGTCAGTTGGTTCTCTGGCCGCTGTGAATTCAGTCAAATGCGCAACCTCAGCATCCGAACACTCAAATCACAAGGTAGCAGAACCTCATAGTGTATCTGCCAGTATGGCCAACACCAGTACAAGTGAACCACAAGGAAATAATCCTCTCCGTTTTTCTACACGAGAACGACGCGTGCTGAGTCCAACAAGCGCCCCTGTCGTGTGTATGGTGCGCAGGCACGAGCAATTGAGGATTGTGAGCGTGAAAGGGCACGGGAAACTTCTTGTTCGAGTTTGTGATGCCACTGGCATGGAAAGTGTCGATGTGCCTGAGGCAGTGCTGTTCGACAGTCGCTCATATTTTTATCTACAGAGTGACCGCATGCCACTTTTTCAACACTCCCCGCTGCCAGGAGACCATGTCTACACATTCTGGATGGAGCCACACACTGATATTGTCAACATAGGAAGCGACATTGCTGATCAAGGTCCGCAGCTGGATGTGGAATTCGAGGTTCTCTTCACCTTTCTTCGCAAAGACACCTTGCAGACGGATGCTCAAGATCATCTTCAGCAACTGGCTGGACCCTATTCACGTGTAAACAAGTCACCAGTCTCATCTCCAAACCAAGCAGCCTCTAACTTCTCGCCGTGTCTGTTTCTCCCTCCAAAACAAGCGAAAGTTTTATCAGAACCGCAGACAAAAACAAAAACGCCAGCAACATCTAATGATCTCACCGGTGGCCACGACAATGCGATGGTATTTTTTCGTGTTCCACAGTTAGCCATCTTATACGACCATTTCATGCAATGAACTGACGTTGTGGTCTCGTACCTGCACCAAAATGGATAGGATCTATTATCCAAGCGAGATTTATTCGCACAACAGATCTTCACACAATCCACGCAAGCGAATCAAAGCAATATTGCACACCGTAATCATCCTGACTATGCCAAAAATACAATTAGCAAGTCGAAAGCCTCACTACCAAAGAAATTTGCCCCCGATAGGCATGCCAGCCATCAACGTAGCTCTCTTATCAAAGCCAGCGGTGCAATCATCGCAAGTGGACAAAAGCAGAACTACAGTGAAGGTAAAATCACGATTTATCAGCGAGATCCATGGCTGTTTATGGATCCGACAGAAGAACGCAGTCAATCTGATGCATCAACCACGACGACGGTACCTACAAAGTACTATCACGTGTATCAACCGCGTCTATTTCGTTAAAAATATTACTCTAAGAATGAACGAACGAAATTCATTTCTATGTTTGAGGAAGCAGCGAGAGTAGCAACTGTTCCATTTGTTCTAATCGAGCGCTTGGAATGGAGATGTGCTGGTCAGGAGATGCCGCTCCGGTTTGCTGAAGGAAATCAAGTAGGTCGTGATACTGGCGAAATTGCTCAGTGGTCCAGCTCTGGATGGAAGAATTGACATCTATTTGTTGTTCCTCTTGTTTGTGTGGAGTTGTTTGCTGGGGCAATAGGTCTTCTCGAATTGCCAACATTTGCTCATCTAGACTTTTTGATGTTATCCTCAAGTTGTTGAAACCTACAGGAGAGCGGATGTTCATCCCATCATCGTCGTCATCATCTGAGCAGTGGTGATGATGACCAGCGCGTTGGTGGCTCAACAAGGATCCAAACTGCCGCGACTTCTTCACGGAATCTGAATCATAACGAACCATCGGCTCAATGACTAGGCTCGCTCTGATATCGTCATCACTATCAATCTCAGACTCATCACTGCGTTCGATGCAGTATTGGTTATCCCTATCGGAATCTGAATCTCCATCTATTTCCTCTTCTTGGTTGTAATCATCCTCATTTTCAGGATATGTATAGTGCCGTTCAGTGAAGCTCAAGAACTGCAGCGGATATGGCCGTTCTTCACATTTATCTTCCTCCACTTCGTGTGGAGAGCCAATCACTTCGGGTCGTAAATCCTCATGCACTATCAAGGTTTGCACAGTTTCTTTACCGATGACGCGAATCGGCCGTGGTGACGGGCGATGTCGACGCCAATCTGGAACCCGGCGTGGTGTAGCGTTCTCCTCCAGTGATTGCACGTGATTATTCTCACTCTGTGGCTCATCATGAGACGCGGAGAGATCCTCGTTGTTGTCACAAGCTTCAAAAGCATTGAGACAAAGAGCTTTAGTACTTTGATTCTTCCATGCCAAGTAGCCACGTATTGAGCCACTGTGCTCCGGATTGTCCAGACTATTGTCCTCTTTAATACCATTGAGACGGAACGCTCGCGCGCGTGGACGTTGCTGACTGACAATCGAATGCATCGTCTCCCCTCTCGAAAGTTCGGTTGTGTTTTGTTTACAATCGCAAACGTAAATTAAATAATGACCGATGAATGACTACGCAAACGTGTCTGGAAACGCGTGCCCGTTTTCAAGAAGGCAGCACTGCACTTTCGTTTAGAAAATACCTGTAGCAAATGCCGTCGGCTCTCAACCTTATCACTGGGAAGATATCTTCTTACCACGTCAGCTAGAAATAGCCAACAATTGTGGCTAAATTTGGAGTCGTTCACCACACTTATACTCCAAGAGTTATTTTTTTTTCACGCGTGAACGTAAACAGCGAGGATCACTATTCACGTTTGAATTAGAAGTGGGTGCTGGTCGATGGGACATTTCACTTCCACAACTCGCCCTTCTTTCGAGAATGGATCGGAGAATCGAAGATGGCAAGCGTGCAGATATAACCGATCGGCACGTGGACCCTTGTACTTGATGTCACCTACAATTGGAGTCTTGAGAACATCAGCACAGTGGATCCGAAGCTGATGCTTTCGACCAGTCAGAGGACGAAGCTCCAACCAAATTCCTGGTGGATCGACGTTATTCTTGAGACGCCGCACAAGTGTGCGAGCCGGTTTGCCATCGATCGGTGTCGTGATCTCTTCATTGACACTACAAAAGGAGCGTGAAGCGGTAGTGTGGACCAGCGCCTGATACGTCTTCTGCACTTTTCCTTCAGCCAGGAAGGATGAAAATTTTGCCGCAGCAAGTCGATGCCGCGCGAGTACAAGCAATCCAGATGTTCCTTTATCCAGCCGATGCACCAATCTGGGTGTATCGCCTCCCAAAATGGCAGCAAAAGATGGAAGATACCGCACCAATGAATCTTCTAACGCCGTTCCTTCCTGGCAATCCATGCATTAGATAAACACACGACGATTCAGCAAGCATGCAATAGAAAAGCTCACATCTAGTCAATTCTGTAAAACTATCAGCATATAAAAAGCAAATCATACCTGAATGGCGAGTCCAGACGGTTTGTCAATAATAAAATAATTCTCATCCTTATACATGATTCGAGAGAGTAGTTGTTCCTCCATTGATTTAGATACAATCGGTGATACTGTGTTGCCATCTTTGCCATTATCGTCATGTATCAGGGTTTCCAGCTTGTTTTGGAAGACGAACGCATCGATCGCGACTGTACAACCTTCCTGAAGAATCGAATTTGCCTTCGCCAATTCCCATTCAGTCGACTGTGCTTTGCCGATTGTCTGTTGAGGTAGTTGCAATCGGATCTTGCGTTTCCGCAGCTGCATCTGGATAAATGACTGTGGAAGCGATGGGAATTGCTGTTTCAGCCATCGATCCAGTCGCATTTCCTGATCTTTTGCAGAAATTAAGTGTCGATACCATCGTAGTGTGCGCATCCACTGCATTTCGTGCCTCCGCAATTTCAATCTGCTCATTCATCTGCTACTTGGTAATAACCTCTTTTTGATAATTTCAGTGAAATAGTACCGTATTCACTTTAAAATTCGCTATATTAAACAATAATTGTAATTTTTCAACATAATTATACCTAGTTTTGAAATATGAATCATTTATGATTCCTCACCAACCAAAACTTTCCACCAATCACAAATAAATTATTAAAAAATTTTAGCCAATAGAAATCCATTATTTTAAAATTTCCTTTTGGCCAAGAGTTCCAGAAGCCAAAGCAAAGTGAAGAGCTACACACGCAAGAAGGAGATTGAAAATGGCGCTGGAGAGTGAGAAGGAAAAAGGTGCATCGGAATACCAGAAGCAAAAGCAGGTTGTGAATGACTTGCTCAGCAGTGCAGAGAGTAAGAGTATTGTATTTGTTTATATGATATGATCACAAAAATTTAACTCCTTTGAATATGTAGATGGCGATCTTGAATTGCTGCAGAAAACCGTGGAGGCCATCCAAGTGATGGGCGTGACCGACGTGAAGGAGACATTGATGGATTTCAAAGACGCGCATAAGCGCACGGCGTTGCATTTCGCGGCTGCCAAAGGGCGCCGCAAAGTAATTTCGTTCATTCTGGAGAAAGCACCCGAGTAAGCTTCTTACACACAGGCATGCAGCTTCTTATCATTAGTCTCTTGCGCTAATTTGTACTACTTGTAGATGCGTGGATCTGGTGGACGAGGAAGGCGCAACACCACTGCTATATGCCGCCAAGGAAAACGAATTTTCCGCTGTGAAGCTGCTACTAGCGCATGGTGCGGATCCAAATGTTGCACAAAAGAACGGCACAACGCCACTGCATGAGAGCGCCGCTAATGGCAGCATCCGTACGTGCAAGCTGCTTGTGGAGCACAAAGCACAGCTAGAAGCGAGTACGAAAAATGGCACGCCGATGCACTTTGCCGTAAGTGAAAACCGCGAGAAGACTGTGCAGGAGCTTATTAACCTCGGCGCGAACCTTAATGCCGTTAATTCCATGAATGTGACGCCATTGATGCTCTGCTGCTTGATGAACAAACCAGTCGTAGCCAAGGAATTACTGGTCGCTAACGCAGATCTAACACCGAAAATGGTTGGTGGAGTCACGGCGTTGCACATCGCTTCGGAAACGGGCTTTAAGGAGATCGTCGAGGCGTTTTTGGAATTTCGTCCAGAAGATACGAAGGAGGCGGCCAACATTCGCACAGATGTGGGTGTCACCCCCATGCAGCTTGCTGCTGGTATGGGGCATCTCGACATTGTGATGCTACTGAAGCCCATCACGAAAGGATTTGAGGATGCAGATGTCCAGGAGCTCATGAAGGTTGAGAAAATGAAGCTTGATGGGTTTTATGAGCTTGCTTCAAAAAATTTTGAAACGCAAGAAGCCGAAAAGAAACAAAAAGAAGCAGAGAAGGAGAGCCCATCGAGTGCGCAGCTGGAAGGCGTCGTGCCTGAAGACGAAATCGCTGTCCCCGAAGCGATTCCAGTCGATGAAGAGACGCTCGCTAAGGCAACGGTGTTAAAAGATGATGGTAACAAGGCGTACATCGCCAAAGACTACGCGCGTGCCGTGGAGTTGTATTCCCAAGCTATTGAACTCAACCCGACGGATCCGGTTCTCTATAGCAACCGTTGCGCAGCATATTTGGGCGCGGGAGATGCCAAGAAGGCATTGCATGATGTGCGGATCTCGAAGAAGCTCAAGCCAGACTGGGCCAAGGCACTTTTCCGTGAAGGCCAGTGCTTGGAAGCACTGAAGCTTTATGAAGAAGCTGCCTGTGCGATGTGGAGCGCCATTCAACTTGCACCAGATGACAAACTGTTGAAGAAGCGTTTCCAGGACTGTGTGTCTCGAGGTCGCAAGGATCATTTAGCTAAGACGGAAGGAAGTGAAAGCGCAAAGGCATAAACACTAAAGTGTGTCTGAATGTATGATCGCACGCACAGTTTTGACTTTTGGCAGCCGAGGATATTTAGGAGTGAAGCAAATGACAAAAACATGTAGATGATTTGCTCTGACGACAGTACCTTCACTGTGTTTCGGTACGTTTTCTTTGCTCGTCTGGCATAGCTACTAAGCGTTGATCTCGTCGTACTCCGTTTATCCTCAGCATACCGGTTCATGATTATCTATTTCGACATTTTGCTATGCGACTGCTAATGGAAACAGATGTGAAGAGCCGCCTTGATCGATGACTGCAACAGGTGATCGATGTAATGCCAGCAATGACAACAATCTAGCCATAGATCTCCAGGAACGATGTCGTTTTCAATGGGAACTGCAACGATATATCGAGATCTACAGACGGCGCAGACACTTCTTCAGCTCCAAGGAGCACCAGAGTGGCAAGGCATACAAGCGGCTATTCATTCTAAGCGAGTCAGAAGAAGAGCAGCCTTGGCGCGTCTTTGGCCAGCGTACGTGGATGCAGATTCACAAGTGCATCTATGAAAAAAGCGGATTGCATTTTACGTTGCTTCACGACGCCTGCGTGCGTGGAGATCCAACGCTCATGCGACATTTGTTACGTCGCCGCCTTCAGCAGAAACATGATATGTGTACTCTAGCACGTGACTCGAGTGGTCGAATCGCTCTGCATCATGCTGTCATCGGTGGGCATTTACGGATTGTGAAACTGTTGTTACAGCATCATGATGGGAAACTGCAAGTGCACACTCGAGACAACACCAATCGAACCGCTTTCCATTACGTTCTAGAGAAAATGGAGATTCTTGCTTGGCATCGCTTTCCTGGTGTATCTCCAAGCCACATTACTGTGCGAATGCGAAGGGAATGCAAGCGTTATCGGAAACTGTGGAAAGTAGCCGACGAAATGTTGGGAATGTTTGCTCTATCGACATTGAAAAACATCCATTTGGGGCTAGTGAAGAAAGTATCATTGAAGAATACCGATTGCTCCTGCCGTGGTGACCTATGGGATGCATGTCACTTTGGAGATTTGAAACGTCTACAAATACTTATAAAGGTGTACTATTCTGACGAATGCCGGGAGTGGTTATCCGATAAGTTGCAGGAATTTCCTTTTCAGATGCATGAATTAAACCGCACATTACTCCATGAAGCCTGTGAGCAACAACATATTTCGATCGTGCATTTTCTCTTGACTGATCTGAGCCACCCACGCCATTTGCAAGACCTATCGGGTTGTTCACCATTGCATTACGCGGCTAAGAACGCATTGCTGGAAGTCTGTGTGATGCTGTTGGAAGAAGATCACAGCCAAACAGATGATTTCGATCCAGAATCGCTGGCACTTTGTCAAGATTTTCTTGGACGAACTGCATTACACTGGTGTTTACTTGCTCATGATTCTCCCGCGCTTTTCAGGAGCGAAACAATCACACCATCTCGTTCACTCGTCGCCAAGTACTTAGCAAGGTATTGCCCCTCGACACTGCATTTGCATGACAATGATAAGCTTTCAGCGTTGCATGTAGCGATATGGCGTGGAGATTTGAACCTTGTGGCAGAATTTATCAGCCTGGGTGCGAGTGTGAACGTACCATGCATGATAAATGGAAACTCAACGTCGGATAGCAACAGTTTACATTGTATATCAGCCATGACTGTAGGAGATGGCAAGCTTAAGGCTGCTTGGGCTCCATGCGGATATCGATTTCAAAACCGAGATAAGAAGCGAACGAAGATCAGATATGAGGCTATTGCCGTCCCAGATATTGCAATTTTGCAGGAGACAGAGAAGTTGGAACGCAGGTCGATAAGGTGTGTTGACATCAAGAAGTAAGTGACATGTAATGCAATCACCCACTGATGTATATATTCTTTGATAGTATCTCCCACTTCCTGCTTTGATTGTCTCTATGTAGAAGAAATCCAACGATAGTTTGTGATAACGATACTGAGAAATTGCTTTCGTTGGAGACGTTGAAATATTGGATCCCTGTCCATTATAAGCAAAAATCAACCAGTATACAGACAGACAGCGCTCTATCAACACCATTAGAAGTTACCAAGGATGAGAGCGGGAACTCAAGCAAAGAAAATGGCAATATTGGTTGCAAGAAATACGGAGGTGTATGCCGTGCATGCACACCTGAATTATGCGAAAACGAAGACTATACTGGTTGTTATGGGTCATTGTCACCACTGGAGTTTGCGATCCGCTGTTGTACGTTGAGTTATAAGAATTCACTAATATTTTTTGAACAACGGTGTCGGTTGGAGATTGTTGAACTGCTGCTGATCAATGGAGCAAACCCTGATGGGAGCGGAGATGAAGTCGGCAATCACTCTTCAATTGCTGAAGCTCTAAGTGTGTATGAGCAATGCCCACAGTTGCTGCCCATTTTGCTTCAAAACGGAGCGAGGAGGGTCACGATAAAGATGCTGGAGCAATTTTGTACTTCTTTATCGTCGAGTGGACCGCTGGTTGAGCAAGTGCTGATTCAGTTACTCGAGTTTGATATCGAAATGACTTCACCTTGCATTCTGGCTATGGTCTTCCAGAAGAAGTGCTTCGAATTGATCAAGTTGTTGGGACGGAGAAATCCTCCAATGCTGCAATGCCAAGCAAGCCTCTCCGTCTGGAGCATTATTCACGACGGACTTCTTATGCAAAAAAGACGGCGACTTTTGTCGAACTTCGATCTAGACAGAACACACGTTTTATTTGTATTGGAATTGATGCAGCAAGCTAGTGAAGATCGATTGCATTCTGATAGTTCAGTCTATGGTCAAGACCGGCTAGGATTACAGAAATTGCTTCGCCATTGTATTGATTCCTCCTTTTCCCAATGGAGAAGAGACCTGAGTGTTGTAGAAATGAAGTCTACTGAGCACACAGTACACGAACAACTTCTAATGAACTGTCTAGAGCAGCTGCTTCATGAACAAAGGATAACTGATTCTGGTTCTGCGTTGGAAGCTGATCACATCAGCTCTACATATACATCTTGGCTAGAGCATATGATCATCATGGGATATTACAAGTGTGCACTGTTACTTATAGAAGCGCAGGTTCGAAGTGGTAGCAGCCTCTCGCTCGAAGAAGTGCTGAGATACTGTCTATCCGCTCGACAGCACTGGCGATTTCAGTATTGCACCAGCGAACATGAGGCTTTTTTGATGACTGTTATAGATAAAGCCTCTCAAATGCGTTCCCAATCAAGTCAAAAGCTGGGTATCACGGCGTCCGTGGATGCTGTTTTATATGCATGTGCGCTGAGTTTGTCACTTGCAGCCATCGAACAAGTTAATCAACTGATTACTCACAATCTGCAAGAGATTAACGGGGAGCGGACACTGCTTCGGCGAAGTCATCGAGTACAGGGGAAGTTATTGACAGATTGGCTTCTGGTTCATGAACGACAGGATGTAATTCATTATTTTCTCTGTCGCTCATCTGCTCATACTGATCGCGTATTGTTGTGGCGCGATTTTGTGGGGAGTGCTGTGGCGATTTATTGTGGTAAAATCCGCAAAAAACACAAGACTCAATGGCTCGAATGGCTCTTTACAGAATATAATTCATTCATGGGGGAAAGAGATTTTAACGATGATGAAGAAGAAGTACTAACATGGCTGCTACTAAAGCGCGCAATCCCATTGGATTGTCGGACGCTGTTTCTTTACGTTTTTAAATTGTGCGCCCAACACCGAAAACGAGAAGCAACGGAAACGATGGAAATGGACGATGAGTGGCTGATTGCATGGATGACGAAGATAAACTTTATCCATGAACTATCGAGATGGAATGCCTATCGAATATTGGGGTATTGCCTAGAGCATTTTTATACTTCAATATCCTGGAAGCAGTTTTGGAGTAAAAATCTCCACCAGCGTCATAAACATGATGAATGCACTCCTGTTGAGTTGAGTCAACTGCTGGGGCATGCGCAACTGTATCGTGCACTGCTTAGCATTCATAATGAACCAAAGAAGTCTGCAGATGAAATCGATGGTAACTCGCATATTCCAGAAACAGACTATGTCTACGGTTTATTTCGGACTATGATGGCATCCGCTACTTCTATCACCCATGACGTTAATCAAACGAATTTCCAGTCTGACTGTCGACTATCAACAATCAAAAGAACACGAAATATCGACCACATGCAAATTTTTACGGGTGACTGGGCGTCAGCATGTGCACTCAATATCGTCTACGCCCTGCAAGCGTTTGTGGATCATAGGCTGCAGCTGTCCATGTCGTATAATATCCTTCATTTACTGAACGTATCGATCGAATTTGGGGCACTCAATGCCGTGCAATGGATTCTCGACAACTTGGATTCTCTTGTTTGCTGCTTATCGCAATCGGAGAAAGCCAGTTGTCTAGCTGCAGCCAGTCGACATACAGGTGACGTGTATGCAGCTATGACAATTCTCTTGCTGGAAAAAGGCTTTTGTCCGGGAAGATTGAGTGGCGATGGGCTCGACGTAACGCTGTTGCATCGAGCGGCCTGCTTCACGAATTCAGGACTCGCGAAACGCGTAATGTCTACTTTACTAGCAATGCACGAGTGCGATGCGAATGTACTGGATGGTTTTGGCCAGACACCGCTGGCGTTTGCGTTAGCAACGGGATGTGTAGAGAACGCCGTTTTCCTCATCCAACATGCAACAACACGGCTCGAAGGAGAATTCGAAGGGCAGTCGTGTTTCTACTACATGCTTCACATAGTTCCGTCGTTTGCGTTGCGATCGCTGATTCAAAGCGTACTGATGACACAGCGACAGCATGCATTTCTACATTGCCGAGCCGAGGAGCGCAGTTGTGCCTGCAAAGGGTTTGAACGCTCTACCAATCCAACCGTCGAAGCAGCAGATGCCATAACCACAACCAACTGCGATTTTTGTGGCCATATGATGCAGGACCATGTCATTGTGCCGTACCCACCGTGGTTTGTTGATCAGTACGAGACATATCGATCACCTCAGATGATCACATCACACAAGGGACAGCATGTTAACGAGGACGACGAAGTAAACGGTGATAGTTCAAGAACGTTAACAAATGATATTGTGAGCCCCGAAGAACTTGAAAACGACTCGGGACGGTTGAATTTACAGCTACTGAGAGTAATAACGCGGATAAAATACGGCTCTTTACTTGGAAGCTACTCGGATACCACCGAAGACCCAGATGAGAGCGATTACGAAGAAGAGAGTGTAGATGGTGATGAAAGTGCAAAGCCAAGTAATAGCAGTAATAGTGGCTGGACCATGCTTCAAGAGTCAACACTATCGAATAACGATGACGAAGTGTCAGTGAGCAATAGTGGTCATGAAGAATTTTTTTTTTCTATTGATCACGAATGCATAATGATGGAAGACGACACACTTTCATTACCTATCTTTCCTTGGTTTTTAAAAAACGAGCTATTGATGCTGCACCCTTTATCGTGCACTTGTCGCAATCGCTCGTTCATCACCCGTCCGTCGATGCAGCTCTACGCAATTATCTCCAAATGGCTCCTTCACACTGCTAAGAGATTTCTGGATGCACAAGCTAAGCAACTTCCAACGACAACACTCGAGCAAGCATTCCAGAAATGGTTGTTAATCGTTCCAAATACTCAGCCAGCGGAGAAAGAACGAGCTATCTTCTCTCTACGAACAATAAAGCCAGAACAAGAGCATACACTTCGGAAATTTCTCGTTCATTGGCGATACGCACACGTATGGATAGCATTCCACCACTGGAAACATCTTTCGGAGAGTTATCAGGTCGTCCATCACCGTCTCGAAGCGATGGTTGATGCAATTACTTCCCAAATGCGACAGCAGCGGTTCTTTACGCTCCAGCGACGGCAACACCAACTAGAACAGTCCATCCGTACAACCTTCACATAATAAAACCACCAACAATGAGCCGCTTGTACTCAGGACCTTTTTAATGAGGCATTTATTACTGGAGTTCCTTCAAGTGTCTTTTTAATGGTGTGATGTTATTCGTATTCCTACCTATCTATACAATTTTTCTTGCGATTCAAATATGCAACACAGCCAAAATGTCCCAATCAATACAAAACAAAATAACAACAAAATAAAAAAAAGTTTCACGATGCCCCGCGTTATCAGAGATCGTCCATGGCGAACACGTGATGGCTCTCGTCTCCAGCATCGTCATCGCTCTGCATCGATTCGACGTCGCGCACTGAATCTGCTGTCGATGCCATCGAGGACAGCGAGCGATGCTTCCGCACACCGTTCATTTCAGAAGCAGTATTATTGCTATTGTTGCTTTGCTCAAAGGACTCGCGTGACTCCAGTGAAAGCTTGTAGTTCCAATATTCGTCCCAGAGCCGCGCCTCGCATTGGGTCTTGCTGTATTCAATCCCTCCATCATGCGGCGGTAACGCATGCTCCTCACCATCGTCTTCTTCTTCCTCTTCTTCATTTTGATTACTATTTCCGGATGGACGGGATCGGCGTCGACGGTGATGGCTCTGCTGGGGAATCGGCACTGGCGGGGAACACGGCAATGCGTTTGGTGAGAATGACGCGGCTCGTCGAAACATGCGCTGGCCGCTTTGCTGGTCATGGCTTGAGGGGCTGATGGTGCTGCGCATCACACTGGGGCCAAATGAGCCAAACGACGTTGGTGGGATGGAGACAGTAAGATGGGAATGATGATAATGCGCTGCGTTGTTGCCAATGTCGTCAGGTGAGGGGAAGACACTGCCCTGGTCATCATCGACATCCAGTCCCAACTCTGCCGTTATCATCTCTTGTTGCTCTTGTGCTTGGACGAACTGCACGGCTCTCTGTAAGTCCATATGTGCGTCATCCAATGGCCAATGCTGCTGATAACCGGGTAAATTGGTTCTGCTGGTGGATGAAGTGAGTCTGTAGTAAACTGGACTCTCCTTCTTATTATTATTGTTAATGGTGGAGCAGCCGTTAATAACGAGTGGAATCTGCGAGCGGTTCTCGGCCATTCACCACACGGGACACGAAAGCAAGAGAAAGAGAGAGAGAGGAGGCGCTCCGCTGGTTGAACTTGACGCTGCAATCTGCCCGTTGGGAGGCACTGGTTCTATATCACTGCTGTCGCGTCGCTTTAAAGCACTGGAAACGGTGCTAAACGGACTTGAAGGGGCTGGGTGGTAGTATTGGGATGTGGTTTTCTTACTTTGATCTAATAAGTGAAGCTGTTCTTGCGACGATGGGAAGTGTTGCTTGGAAGGAAACGAGTGAGTGGAAATGCGAAAATGGAAGAGCAATGAGGAGTTCCTGGAGCAAAAACCTCACAGTGGATGAGCAGCAGCGTTTGTGTGTAATCTTAAGCGTGTTCAACAACAAGAGCAATTTAGGGGCTTTTTGAGAGGTAATTTGATGTAATCTCAGGTGGCTTATATAGAAATTTGTATGGAAGCCTGGTTTCTAGTCTCGTCTGATCTGGAAGAATAAACTTCAACATCGACGTTCCAGTGTAAGTTTTACTATTATTAACTAGTGGTCCAGCTACAAATAACGACTATTTCCTTGAGCAAAATCCACATGTAAATAAGATTCACCCATGTGTAAAGTTGTTGTTACACGCGTGTGTGTATGAGGAGATTCTGAAATAAAAAAACATGCGGATCATACAGCAGCTGACCAACGCACGAGTCTCTGCTGCTGCTGGCAAAGAGTACAAGGCAACTCTATTACCAACTTCTACGATAAAAAAAAAAAAACGAAAGCAACTGCATTCATTTGTCGCTCTTCACCAACTGTCCCACATAATGTACAACGTGTACCCGCGAACGACCACAACACAAGCAAAATGCGATGAAAAAAAAAAACTTGGTATTCGTGTGATAGAATATGACATGAGAGATTTCTAAGCAGAAGAGACGCCATGTGATTGGAAGCGTTCTACCCGAACGTCACGCGTCTACGACCAATGGCAACTGCAATTGCGGACGACCTGGATAGGAGAAATGCAGTTCCATAGTCAATAATAACCTATAGACGCTCTAATATTTGTACAGTATTGTACTACTGGCAATTGAGAAAAGAACCAAGGAAGATGTGGGATCGACGAGCCCGTGGGATCATTGGCTGAACATGAAAATAGGTACTTGACATGCAACAACAGATAAAAACACACATAGAAAGACCCACCTGTCGTAGTTGATGGAGTCAACTGCGTCATATAGGCGAGGGCGTCGTCGGAGTCCCCATTGCATGGAGACCGCTGAATCCTAATGAAGAGACATTCGCTGATTGGTGTGTTCTACCTATATAATAGGTACATTGTACCATCGGTTAATAACACCGATATGATTTCAGTCATGCCAACTTGAAGAGAAGCCAGCCTAAAAGCTTGAGAGAACGCAAGGAAAGATGGAACACAGCTACGATGAGCTCTATAAAGGTACGTTGAACGAAGCTAAACCTGCTCCAGTAAGACTATACCATGCGCTAACGGCGGTTGATGGTCCGCTCGTCCCCACAGTCGTGCTCGTCGGTGACCCTGGCGTCGGCAAAACCAATTTATTGGCCACGTTCCTCGCGTCGGAGGATATCCCACACGCAGATCCCCAATTGGACGCCAATGGTGCTGCAAAAGGATTTTCTGCCGTACGGAAACCCACGATTGGCGTAGAATTCGGTACTAAAATCATCCAGCATCCAAATGGCAAACGTATCAAGGCGCAGATATGGGACACCGGTAGGTGCGTGGTTGTTTTTTTTCAACAATAGTCAATATCGACTGACTTTAGTGTGGAAATGCTGTGTTGGTCTGTATGAAAGCTGGACAGGAACGATATCGAGCCATCACCAGCTCGTAAATGATCAGAATTTCTTATACAGGAATCTACAGGCGTTGAATTAGAAAAAATCTAATATGTTTCTTGCTGCTGTGTTTCGAAATTTGCAGTCATTATCGTCGCGCAGCTGGTGCGCTTGTTGTGTATGATGTAACCAACCGCACAACGTTCGATAACGCGCAGCAGCACTGGCTTAAGGAGCTGAGGGCATCAGCGGACGCAAGTAGCCCGTTATTGCATTGTATCATGCTCGTTGCGAATAAGATCGACTTGGAGCTAACGGAGCCAGTTGAGGAAAAACAAGGCTCCACATTTGTCACAAAGGAACTGCATGAAACTAAAGCTGAAGAATTGCATGTGTTACAGCAACGCGCATCAGCCAAGACAGGTGTGAACGTGCGCAAAGCCTTTGAAGAACTCATCGTCGCTATCTACGACCAAGATAAAGGCAAGCTACAGCGCAAGGAACCTATTCAATCGATCGTATTGGAAGCACCGCCATCACCATCACACGCACGTGGACGACGCACACCAGATAAATGCTGTAACTAATAGGAGATGGAGCAATGGATGAAGAAAACCAACATATTCAACAGGAAATAAATTGAAGATCCAAATGAATCTATAAAGTCTACAGTTATTCATTTACCGCAAGCATAATGCATGCGGAAAATTTATCTCTCTTACTCACTCCCTCCCGTTACTTTCATAACTTACTGGTAGGATGCTCAGCTGAGCCCATGGAAGTAGGATACATGGGATCCTGAAAATCTTCTTCATCCAAGGCTGATCCGAGCTGGACGCCATTATGAACGGCAAAGAGCGTCCCGATTTGTTCGCCATTGATGATCCGCAGAAGCGCACCTGGGGCTGCTTTCGCAATTACCGCTGCACGCACAAGCCCGCTATTGACTGCTCGAATGGACGAGTACAATTTATCCTTTTGACCGACAACCCCGATACGTGATTCTGGTGAGATGATGAACTGATCATCTGGTTGAAATTCGTGAATCAGAGACTTTCCATTGCCATCTACCAATTTGGAAGCATTAGATACATGGAAAATATAGCATAGTAAACTAATTTATCGACAACGTACCAGCATTGGCCATGTAGACGCCGTCAATATCCGTCAAGATGATCATGACGTCGACCTGCATCTCCCGCGCAAACAGTGATGCGAGCGAATCGTTATCCCAGGCGATTTTGTTACCAGCAACCAAGGGGATTTTACGTGCCGTTATGACATCATTCTCGTTGATTACGGGGATGATACCAACACGTAGCAGCGATCGGATGGTTTTCTTGAGATTTTCCCGCACGGTGGGGTTACGGAAATCAGCATCAGATGACAGAATCTGTGCGCACGCCAAGTGGTACTGCGCAAAGAGCATCTCATAGAGTGACTGTAGACCGCTTTGACCTGCCGCAGCACACGCCTTCTCATAAAAAGTGTCACTTTTTTCGACACGTCCACCGAGATGTGACTGCATGGACCCCGAAAGCAAGTACTGGCGGTGCAGCACCATTCGTCCGATCGCCACGGACCCACTGGACACCACAATGACGTTATGACCCTGCATATGGAGAGTAGCGATCTACACATTCATACAGAGAAACCAACAGCAGAAATAATTAGGTGTATGTACAAACGCTCATCAATCAGTTGAAGGTGTTATTTGATCTATGGATATTTGTACCTGCTCAACAATGGCACCGATCTGGCCCATAGCCAAAAGCCCATCACGTGAATGCACGATCTCCGTGCCAATCTTGATAAGCACCGTGCGTGCATGCTTCAGCTCCTGTCGTACTGACGCCATTGCTATCGCTTTTTCTTCCACTGAGCTGGTCTCTGTGTAGCTTTTGTTGTGTTTTTCAAGTGTTTGCGATGAGTTCCAGTGTTGGCGCAAACGACAACGGATTTGTGTAGGTTCCTGCCAAAACCGGGTACACTGACTCGCTCTCAAATACAAAACTGTAGAGGTCACGCATTCTCTGGAAGTTCTTGTGATCCACACATATTGACGTTATAGGGTACTGAATGGTGTGGTGCATCTAGTGGTTAGCACCGAAAGGAAGTTGACGATGATCCTCATATCCCCAATCGTTCCATGGAATTCCTGTGCTTATTGTTTTTTTTCTTTGTTTTTTCATCGTTATGGCTTTATGTTTCTGCTTTATCTTCATTCTCCACCCTACTCATAATCCTCTCCTTCACTCCATCCTTTCCTCTCTGTCTCGGTTCATTGTTTGATACAAATCAACCACAACGTCCAAAAAAGATTGCTCTTCAAATCAGCATCTTCCTTGTTGCAATCACTCCATCAGTGACTCTAACCGAGAAGGATCTTGTTCTCTTCCAAGAATTGGTACGGCGGGATTTCCAAGTTCAGTGGGGCAGGGCCCTTGCGGATTCGGCCCGACAAGTCGTAGTGCGACCCGTGGCAAGGGCAGAACCAGCCGCCGTATTCACCGGCGTTCGACGTGGGCACACATCCAAGATGCGTGCACACACCCAACACAACAAGCCACTTGGGGTTCTGCACACGCTCAGCGTCGTTCTCCGGGTCACGGAGGTTGCTCAGGTTGACGTCGTTGGCGATGGCAATTTCCTTGTCAGTGCGGTGCTTGATAAAGATGGGCTTACCACGCCATTTGACGGTCACGGTTGCGCCTTCATCGATCTGGCTGAGGTCGAATTCCGCAGTGGCCAACGCCAACACATCAGCCGAGGCGCTCATACTGCCGACAAACTTGATGACAGCCAAGCGACCAGCGGTGGCATACGCCACACGTGCACCACCCAACATAAAGTACGTGAACGCACGCTTCGATGGGTCGCCGCTGGAGATGCGGTCCTTTTCAAAGTAGTGATCGGGGGATTCGTACGTGTCCACCGCCTTCGTGCTCATCCATGCTGCGCGGCCTACCAATGTGGAAGAAAAACCACAGCCACACATAGAAATCGTGAGTATGTGTGGATCCACAGCAAAGCGACGTGATTCATAGCAAGATTAAGGCGGATAGGAAGGAAGGGATACATCCCTTCATGATACTGACGTCAATTTCCATTCCAGTTGTACACATGCAACACACATACACATGCGCAACCCTTTGTTCGTCTTCTTTCTCAAAGTCGAAGAGAAGAGAAAGCGAAACGAACCTCCACTTACAATACACATGCACAACGTGGGTATGACGTACCTTGGATGGCCTGCGTGCATCGTGGCGCCACGGACGTGCTCAGTCTCTTCAGCATCATCTTTTACGCGACAACAAGCACCTAGAGGGGAGTCCTATGTGTGTGTGGCCTCGGCTTCTTCTCTGCGGGTTTTTTGTGGGGGATGTTGGTGGTGTGTGGTTTTGATGGTGCGCCATTACACAGGTTATCTCCATAATTTTATAATATTTTTAAATAAATTATCACAAAAAATAAATATATATAGGAATTATGTGGTTTTTAAAGACTGTGCGCGTCTTTGCTTCACACAGTCGGCCTGTTCTGTTTCCGAGGGTGCGAATTCTGTGCTCAAAAACCACCGTTCACATCAGTAACGTATACAAAATACTCCACAGCGTATACTTCTGGTATAGTATACATTTTATAAATAAAACAGTGTTTTTTACAGTGATGTCAGAATGAATGTTATTCGTATAATACCTTGATTGGACCAACAGTCTTGTCTGGCGAGCGTGCGTATTCATCAGAAACCCAAAGGCATTCCAGAACCAGAGCGAGAGACACCAGAAGGATTGGAGAAGGATGTCGTTCTTCCAGCGTCTCGTGTCCTACGTGATCAACGATGTGGCCGTAAAGACACTTGCCAACAGCCGTGCCTTCCAACGGTTCGCGCTGAAGACCCACTACCACGTTGAGGACGCCAAGACTCTCGCCTCCTCAGGCGCCACCACCCTGAAATCAACGTTGGAGCAAGCCGCACCCAAAGTGAAGGAGTTCACCTCGGCATTTAAAGAAGAAGTTGCACGGGATTTACGAAGAATGAACAAATCGTAGGCGGATATTTGCTGTAATACAAAGAAGGATCAGTCAAAACAATGGTGACGATTGAGAGCGCTACCGCTGCTAGTTGAAGGAAGTACGAAGGTTTGTTTGACTGATCGACTAGCTCGCTTTCATTTTGTCGTTTGTTGCGATCTGCGTGTGATCTTTTTAATATATTGAGATTTCAGGGAAATGATAATGCATCAAAAGTTGTGAACCGATGTTGGTTTACTCACGTCATTGCATTATGGAATGTATAGCACTGCTTTCCATTAAATCCCCTCGCTTCATAAAAATCGAAAGACCCTCTAAGGTTGCTCTGCACGCAGAGCTTCAAACGCGAGTTTTCGCCACAGCAACTTTACGAATACTTCCGCGTCATCGTCCAGTACGAGGCGCAATTCTTCCAATATCTCCTCGGGGTTCGCATGCTGTTGCAATTTCTTCAACAGAAACTCGATCATCGTCGGTTCTTCTTCGCCGAGGTACTCATGGATCTTCTTCTTGACCCAAGGATTCATTTTCTCGGGAATGATCTTGAACTACAGATGATGACCAAGCAATAACATAAAAATTTAGCCAAAGTTTCCAACATTCACAGAAACACGACACAGCAGCATGATTGTACCGTATCCACTGTCTTCCAGTTGATGGGAAACGCAAACAATTTGTCCCTGTCTGAAGGAATTTGATCAATGAGGCTTTTGACATCCTGTAAACCAACACGGTCAAATGAAGGAAATTATGTGATACACTTTCCATAGAGACAAACTTGCGAATGTAAAACATACCCCCGAACGACTGTTGATACGAGCCACAGTTGCAGCAACTCGCTCCTGTACTGGTGCCGTTGCAAGCTTTTCTTCTTCAGTGTAATCAATCGGGACAATTTCACGAACTGGCTTCACTCCAACTTCTTCTTCGATTTTAAATGCAGATGCATTCGTTCTGTGTGATGATAAGCAACAGGATTTAATAAAAGACAATCATCTCATCAAACTTAACCACAAAAATACACTTACGCAGGAACTGCCTTCTCTTTTTTGGCAGCATTAGATTGCATTTTCAGACCCAACACAATCTTCGGCATGGGCTTCGGAGCCGCAGTCTCCGTTGAAGACTTTTTATCCTTTGGTGAGTCGTCCGTGCCTGAATCTTTACGTCGTTTCAAGCGGCGATCGGAATCAGACGCATCATCGTCACTGGAATCACGTCGATGACGACGTTTACGGCGGTCTCTATCCCTGTCTCGATGTCGACTTCGACTTCTGCTGCGGCTACGAGAGCGACTGCGGCTGCGGCTGTAGCTTCTTCGTCTGCGTCGGCTAAATCGCTCACGAGACCGAGATCCAGATCGTGAATAGGACCGATCACGACGCTTTCTATCTCGATGACGCTCCCGCTCTCTCGTACTTTTTTTCCGTCGCTCCCGATCTTTCTTCTTGCGTCGCGACTTGTCTTTATCATCTTTATCATCTAGTTTTTCATCCTCGTCACCATCTTTCGTCACAGCCGAACTTGATTGATTCTCTCTTTCTTTTTCTTCGGTTTTCTTTTCCGCCGCCTCTTTCGCAAGTCGAGCTGTTTCTTCAGCTGCTTTGCGTTTCTCTTCTTCTTCTTTCTCTTTCCGCAACCGCTCTCGAACAGCCTCGCGACGCTTTTGCTCCAATTCCTGCTCACGCTGTTCCTGTGCCAAGCGAAATTTTTCAATTTCACTCATAATCATCTTGCCTCGCACTTGATCCTGTAGACAAAGTTGATTATTATTTATCTGACAAGATGCACTAATCACAAACAGCAACACCACCACTTACCCCGGCAGGCGGCGCATTTTCGCTGGCATCCTTCTTGTCAGTGGGCATATCAGACGTATCACCGCTAGTAGCGACTTCTCCCTGTTGCTCTTCGCTATTCTGGCTACCTCGTTTCTGTTCGATTAATTCGCCCCACGAAGCCATATCGTTCTGCCGACCGCCGCGATGTCCACTGCGATCGTCAAAGATCGTTTTAAGAACTTTTTTTACGTTTTCATCCTGCTCTTGCTCCTCCAACTTCATCTTTTCGGTCATAGCATTCGTATATTCGTCCATTTTGGCTTGCGTCTTGGAATCCACTTTGATCAAAATCTGCTTCGAGTCCACGGAAAAGCCATTGAGCAGCCGCAATGCGCGGAGCACATCCCTTGCACAAGAATACGTACAATAGCCAAACCCTTTGGGTTTCCCCGTGACAGGGTCGGTCGTTCGCTTCCAGGACACAACCACTCCGCATTGCTGAGAAGATAAATAAACACAGCATAGGAAAAGCTACGCATTTAGCCACACGCTCTGCCTCCCGCATATACAAAAGGAGTATCACTACACAGACATAATAAAACCCACTGACCTC
The DNA here is from genome assembly GCA_001600495.1 of Pilasporangium apinafurcum. NCBI lineage: Eukaryota > Oomycota > Peronosporomycetes > Pythiales > Pythiaceae > Pilasporangium > Pilasporangium apinafurcum. The sequence goes on along the minus strand of BCKE01000017.1, from coordinate 307,276 downwards.
TAGTAAATGTCGAATGTAGTTATCGTGTAGATCGGGCGGCAACTTACCCACAAAGACATTCAATGGTCCCGTTTCCGGCAATGTAATCACAGGGGCCGGAACGTCAACCGTTCCAGGCGGAGGTGGTGCACCAACTCCACCAGGAACCATCGCCATCGGCGGGCGCATCACCAAGTGGGGAGGCGGAGGAGGAGGACCGCGCGGTGGAAACATCATCCCACGTGGCGGTGGGATACCCGGTATCATGGCTGGTGGAGGTACCATTCCTGGTAAAAATACGTGATAAACATGGGGTTAGCAGTTATGGTAGAGCATAAGAGACACATATCATAGTGTCACGTACCAGATACAGCAGCGGGAGGACCTATAGCACCAGGAAAACCACGCGGCGGGCCGCCTGGTGGAGGGCCACGGAAAGGCAACATTTTCCGCCAAAGGATTCGCGTTTCACTTCAGCGAGCAGTAGTGCAAGCGAACAGGCCAATACAAATTCACTAACAAAAAATTTTCAGCAACTGAATGGGTCTTCTTCAAAAAGTAACCAGATTTTCATCCAATCATTGGCGTTGACGGAGTTACACAAGCCAAACTGGGGAAATTTCTATTTTTGTTTCATCAGCCAATCATAGTAAAGTATTAAAAATATCTACCAATCATGTATCATTTGAGTCATTTTTCCAAACTTGAGCAGAAACTTGGGCAATTCAAATTGGCCTTGCACAATGTTCACTTCCAGTCTCGCCATCATCTGCATTCTTTCCATCAACACCTGCCAAGATGCATCGCGCCAAGCCAAAGACCCCACTCAGTGTACGCTGCTCTGAATGCATTGCTATGACAAAGAATATCATTCACTTATTGTGTGTTTGCGGATTGTAGGCAATGGAGAAGCGCATTCCACAGAATCCGAAATACAAGAACACTCAAAGTAAGATCGATTCCGGGACGACAGTGAACAAAGTGCGCCTAATCTGTGAGTTTCACTTAGCATGCTGGATTTTCTTGATGTTAGATGCTGTCTCTGACTTTCGCTCGTGTATTGATATCGTTTAGCGCATAAAGAATTCCTAAAGCGACGAGATGAAACATTCCGCCGGGTCACCTGCAAATGCCTTGCAGAGCTCTTCAACGAGTACGAAGATACGGGAAAGGAGGTCTCGGGGCAACCAGAAATGGTCGCCAAGATGGTGAAAGGAGGAAATGGCAAGTTTGTCATGGAACGCGTACCAGCGGAAGACAATCAGGAGAGTGGTGGACCGCGAATTGTGTGCTATGACGCTGAAGAGCAAGAAGAATACGACCCGCCTTATCTCATTCTCGACATCAGAACTAAAGAAGAGTTTGCAGTCAATCGAATCCATCGTGCCAAGAATTTTCCCGCCAGTTACTTGGGTCGAGACTATTTGCTGCCAGAAATGCACAAATTTGTAAGTTTATTATTTCTTTGCATCCCAATCAGAAGTAATTGTTGAGTCGTTGACAAATCTTTGCTTTCTCTCAAAATAGAAAAATCACGATAGCAAGTTAATTATCCTGTACGATATAGACGAAAAGATCGTCTCACAAACTGCTCACACGCTCGTGCAGCGCGGTTTTGACAACATCTATGTCCTCACAGGCGGACTGGTCGATTATGCTGATGAGTATCCTGATCACATTGAGGGGCTTCCACTTCCGAAGAAACCAGTTGATCCAAGCAAGAAAGTGGTGAAAGATGTATATAAAGGTTCTTCGGCGCTATCAACGACTGGTCCAAAGAGCGTGAAAAGCGTATCGACCCGGAAAAACGATTCTGTATCCGATGTCAGCTCCGTTATGAGTAATTTGTCTGTAGCTGAATCAGTTATCTCCAAAGCGACAGCACGCAAGGCGCGCATAACGGGATCCACGAATTACAGATGAGAACTGCATCACATATGAATAGGTAGCAAATACGCACAACTGTATGCACAGGTGTACTCTACTTTCAAATACTAAGATAACTCCCAAACAGCAAACATCCTCAATGCCGAACGAGGGATATGATTCATAGCAATAATGCAAAATGCACGTAACTCTTCGGTACCGGCAAGTTATGATTCTGCGTATTTGTTCATTGCAACTGCCATGTCAATATCCTACAGCAAACAGCAACGTGAGGATATCCTTGTTGAGTGATTACAAGTCATAAGGACAATGCACACGAACTTACATTCTTGGACAACCCGCCACAATCATGTGTGCTGAGCGTGACTTCTACACGATTGTAGACATTGAACCATTCCGGGTGGTGGTTCATTTGCTCGGCAAGCAACGCCGTTCGACTCATAAAGCCCCACGCCTGGTTGAAGTCTTGGAACTGGAACGTACGTTGGATAGCATCACGGCCCTCCACGGACGTCCACGCACTCGTAATTTTTTGAAAAGCAGCCGCACGTTCCTGTTCTGTCAAGAGCTTTGGCACCTGTGTCGCCATTGTGCGCTTACACAGCACGGAGGGGGCGACTTTGGATGCAACAACGAAACGATGGAGCAGCATGATCTGCAATTATCAAATGAGCTTTTGGAAAGAGGATATGCTAGCATCCATATTTGAATTTTATCCAATAGTTGTATCATGTTGGTATTGAAGACAGTAGTTATGAGACGTGATTGGCCTATATATGCCTTTTTCCAATCTTTCCAATATTGCGTGATTAGACGATGGCAGGGTCGCCAAACAACGAAGAACAAAAGAGTTTATGTCGACAAAACCAAGACAATCATTGTTACGCTTCAACGGATATGACATGAGCTGATGTATGGAGATAAATGGATCCATGTATATATATAAGTGTCTACAAAGAAAATCTCTAGCTGATGAAAAGCGTCATACCAGACATTATCTAATTTTTGCGTGCCTTTCGGTTGAACGCCTTCAGTTCTTTACGATATGCATCACTAATATACGAAGAAACCTTGCGTAGATCTGTCAAACCCGAACGGAGCACTTCATCACTCGGAACGCCTACGCAAGGCACAAGATCACAAGCATGATCAGTTCGAGGCTCCATATGTGATCGATACCTCGACAACTTTGACAACAGTCTCACCTGGTCGGGTTTGCAACCGAACGTGCATCTTTGGTTCGGAAGGATGTGGAATTGTGTACCCACAAAAATCAACATCAGGGCTGATCAAAAACAAGCACGGCAACCATGTAAGCGGCATACACACACAATGCATATAATCAAATACTCCATTCTTTCTCACTGTCTCATGAGCACGTAGCGAAGCGCATTGCCAAGCGTATGGTCTTCATCGTGAAACACGTACGTCTTGGAGTATTCGGACGTCGCCGTGTGCACATCGAGCTTCTTCACTACCGCCATTTGATTTTGCTGAGCTTGTTAGCGTTGTTGTTTCCTTTCACCGAAAGCGCTGGTGATCGCTCGGTTCGACGGTCCTCCTACCGATCTGGTGGTTAAGAGCTCTATGGTTAATTTAGTGGTGTTTACATCAAATTAATTCTAAAAAAATCCCTTTATAAGAACATTATAGCTTCATTTCTCTTCTTTCGTAAGAACGTCATTTTCTGAGCAAATGCCTCTCAAAATAGATATTTTATTTTAAGCCAATCAAGTTTTAATATTTTAGAAATATTATTTTTAATTGGTCAAAATGTACGTGAGTAAGCAAATCCCTTGCAGTTTTGAGAGTATAAAAATTAGTTCAAAATCGCCTATACGAAAGCGTACAGTGAAAATCCGTACACTGAACCATCGCCCAACACAAAACGCTGGTTACACCGACAGGCAATAAAATATCAGCGACAGAAAAAGTAGAAGAAGATCAGCAACAAAACTTCCGATTAGTACATCGGCCGAAGAAGAAGAGAGAAAGCATCTCCTTCGCCCGGGTTCGGCCATAGCAACCCTCTTTCCCGGCAACAACTATCAGTAACAACACCTACCTGGTCCACAACGCTCACCACGCGCAAGCCAACAGTGATAGTGAACGAACAAGAAAGAACGATAGACGTACTTGCCATTAGTAGCTCGTGATTGAAGTAGAGTTATTCATCGTAGAAGCTGGGAAATGACCATGCTTACAGAAAAAATTGAAATGCAATTCCAACAGCAGGAATATACTGATGGTGTTAATCCTTATGTGGAGCAACACGACGAATTAGATGACGACGTGGATTACGATGACTCGACATCGAGCGAAAACGACTACAACAATCAGGACGAGGAGGACGGGGAGCTTGTGGAATGGGAGAATCCATCGTATCTTGTGAAAGACCTCGATACGGGTGAATCATATCGAGTGGAAGAAATTGATCAGCATTACACGTTGGTGACACTCGATTCTGTGGCGGCGCAACACGAGGCAAACAAGTACGTATGTGTGTCGGTTGATAATGTGGATAGATACATTCTTTCTTGTTTTCGTGAATGGGGATTGTTAATATGTGCGTTTATGTCTTTGGATTTCTAGGGATGATTCCAATGGTGAGGCGTCCTCATCGTCGTATTTGTTATCGTTGTACACTGCCGATGAGACTGCAGACATTGAAATAGAAGATTTCGCTGATGATGTCGCCCGAGCCCGCAGTGAGAACGTGCCGCTGTTTATTGAAGAAGCGAACTCAGTAAAGGCGACAATAAAATGTCAGTTTGCGGGCTGCAATAAGCTCCATGGTCGTGCGTCTGGGTACTGCTCGCACCATGAAATCATCGCGAAAGAGGTTGGAGACATAATTCCAGTGGCTGTCTTGCTCTCTATCTAACAGGACCCTGTCTTGTGACTGGATTTGTTTTATAGGAAGAAGATTCGCGTGCACAAGCGCTATATCTCATTCCTATCGGTGCGCGTGCGGAATTTGTCAAGATCAGCGGTCACGGGTTTGTCTACGACACCTCGAATCGATTGTACACAGTTTACACGATCGAAATGCGATGTGTACAGTCCGGAGCGAGTTGGGTCATTTACCGACGGTATCAAGAATTCAAGGCGCTCAATGACAGACTACGTCCCATGGGCGTTCGCGTGCCGCTACTCCCGCCGAAGAAGCTCTTGGGTTCGTTTGAACCGGAATTCATCGCCAAACGGCAATCAGAATTGTCGAACTGGCTGCGGAACTTGCTTAATTATGATCGTGTTGACCAATCAGCAAAGAATCCGCACTTGGTGGAAGATGTGCGGAAATTTCTCACTAGTAAAGCCGACCAGCCGCCATTCCTGTTAGAGCGATTGCCGCTGAAGCGATCACGATTCTTCGGTACCTCATTAGCGGATGAAGAAGATGAAAACGGGTCGCGGTCAAGTATATCATTGAAGCAGAACGTCACACTGCAGGATTTCAAGATGATCCAGGTTATTGGGCGTGGGTCGTTTGGGAAAGTTGTGTTGGTCGGTCATAAGGATACAAAGAAGTTGTTTGCCATGAAGATCTTGTCCAAGGAAAACATCGTCAAGCGTAAACAAGTTGAGCATACACGTACGGAACGGCGGGTGCTTGGGTGCACGAGACACCCGTTTATTGTCGGGCTCCATTACGCTTTTCAGACCCCACAACGTCTCTATTTTGTGCTCGATTATTGCCCTGGTGGCGAGTTGTTTTATCATTTGTCGCGCATGAAGAAATTGCCGGAACACATGGCATGCTTTTATGCGGCTGAGATCACGCTGGCATTGGAGCATTTACATGCGTTGGGTGTCGTTTACCGCGATTTGAAGCCCGAAAACATCTTGTTGACCAAGGATGGGCATATTAAATTGGCTGACTTTGGGCTCGCAAAAGAAGGTATTCATGATGGTGTGAACGGTACAAATTCGCTTTGTGGGACACCAGAGTATCTCCCACCCGAGATTCTAGATCGTTTGGGTCATGGTACGGCTGTGGATTGGTGGAACTTGGGCATGGTGCTTTATGAGATGCTCACAGGCTTACCGCCCTGGTACACGAATGACCGTAAGAAGCTCTTTGAACGGTTGCGATCGGCACGGCTGCACTTTCCACCCTATGTATCTCGTCGTGCAGAAGCATTGATCCGTCAGTTATTGAATCGCAACCCTGCCGAACGATTGGGATCCAAAGGTGCACATCAGGTCAAAGGTCATTTGTTTTTCGAGCACATCGACTGGGTGCGACTAGCCAAGAAACAAATCACGCCACCATTCCGACCGTGTCATACGGCGATGAATGACGGCGAAGCGCCGCTGAATTTCGAGGCCGAATTCACACGCCTCCCATTGCCTAGTTCTGAAAGCATGACGGGCAATGGCAGCAAATCGCCGAATTCGCAACGAACATCGAGATTGCTTCGCACGGATTCCGATACGTTTCAGGGATTTACTTATGAAAATCCAGGGCTGCTGGAATCTGTGGATACTGGAACAGAAGAAATCGAGCGGAAGCCGATGGATGCATGGATATAAAGGAGGGAGAGAGGATGAGCTTCTTCAGTATGTCAGTGGGTACACAAAGGTCTTATATGGAGACGTCATAAGAGATTCCAGTAGCAAGTAGTATTTATTAGGATGTAGTATTGAAGCAATGGAATTAAAAAGAGGTTAAGTAATGCATAAGTTGTGTTGTTGCAGAGATTTTTTCTGAGATAGTGTCGCATTACGAAATGCCAAGCAGTAGTAGAATGTATAGCCTCTATCCCCCATTTTTTCTATCGATAGGATACACTTTGACGTGTTTTTTTAAGCGAAACAATCCACATTGATAGAAGCAGAGACTTGTTTCGAATTTTCTGCAATGAGCTATTTCCAAGAATGGATGCGAGGTGATGACAGTGCATGCCCAAGGAGATCGAGCCTACTTCACCGTTATCTAGTCTTAGCTAGCTTTTGTTAGCCAAGTTGGGCCTAAAGAAAAAATAGGAGCTCCTCCCTGAGGTATTTTCGGTATCTCATATAACCTCGTGAGGATAAACAAAGAATGGATAATCTGTCAATTGTTTACCGAATTGATCATGCAGTGCATATATTTGTGTGACATGAAATGGCAATGACGGCCAGGCGAGGGATTTGTCATTTTGGTCGAGGCAGCCATCGCAATGACACGCCATAATCAACACCATCATTCCGCGACATTTTGCATGACTGTATCTGTTCTATTCACTTGATTAAGTACAATTTATAACATATTTAACTATATAAGTATATAAAGCATTTACTTATTAAAATATTCAATGTATCCATTATAGAGTACTTAAATAGCGTAATGCAAACGGGCTCTTTTTTAATAAATCCGAACCCCATTATAAAAAACCTCGTAGCTCTTCGTGACGAAAGACGCTGATGATGCTCTGGCTTGCTATTCCATCGCCCGTGATTACTCGTCCAAAATTCCATCGACCGCGGAATGGAAACGACGAGAGGCGCATCAAATCCATTCCTCAAACATTCGTTTATTAGATAAAGTAGCTTCGATATTTGCAAAGAGAAAAATAGACACACACACACACACACGGATTGAGTGCTTGAAACAATGCAGGGAATGAAGCGCGTTGTGCTCAACCCACGCGCGTATTTGACGCCCTTCTTACTTTTCGCGATCTTCCACGATCTCCCAATGATTTTGGCGTATGCGATTATGGATCGACCCGACGGCTACAAGGACTGTCATCGTCTTAAGGAAATGTTCCGGTGGTTGTTCGTATCGTTTATCCTGCACATAATCACGATGGTCCTGTTGCTGGTGAATATCGGCTGGACGTTGTGCTTGAAAGTACATCGTGAAAAACGACCAGAGGTACAACTGCGGTTATTATTATTGATGGCTTGTATCGAAGGAGGAAAATGTTGTAATGGATTTATGATCTTTTTTTTGCGATTATTGTATGACAGAATGGTCTTATTGTACTGATCTTCTTACTCTTCCTCACCAATATGGGTAAGAACTGCTGTTACATAGTGACTTGCTCTCCATCGCTTGTTTGATTGTCATTTAATTAACTTCTCAAACTCTTTGTTCATGGTAACCTTAGCATGGACGATCTACGGCGAATCGTCGTTCCCGATGGACACGTCTGTGTGTGCGAACGACAACGAGAAAATCCAGGAACGCGCCGATTCTATTGGCTACTTCCAGCATTTTGATTTTATATTCTCGATCGTCATTGTATCACTAGGCGCCTGTACATCGTATATGTGCGGCGTACACAGTGGCGATGACGTTAGGGAAGCTGAGCGCCGGTGGCAGAAGCGCTGCATGTGGATGTTTAAAGCCTGTACGTGCAAAAGCTTCGAGAACAGCGAGGATGAAGACATTTTTAAGAGTTTAGGTATGCTGCTCGGTAAGTTCTTCGTGGTGCGGTACAAGACACAGCGATATGAAGGGCTGCAGTTCAGTGACTTGATGTTTTGCTTGGGCCTCGTGTCCAAAGCTCAAAAGCAATTACGCGAAGAAGAACAAGCACGAGAAGCGAAACTCGCCGAGCAGGGCATCGTCGTCTCCAACCGGTTACCTATAGATCAGGAAGAAGCCACGTTGCGCGACTTGGCGTTTTTCGGGCGCATGGCCATCGGTATTTATGGCTGGCCCGTGTACGTCTGGTACTCGCCGTTTTACTGGTTCCGCGTATTTGGGTGTTTTGCGAAATCCAACAGCGACCAGGTCTTTGAGCATGATAACATGGTGCAGGGTAATCGCGCATCATTTGTTGGGTATACTGGCGTGGAAAGCGAGTCGTTGGTTTACCTGAACTGCCATAATTACGTCTTCCAGGCACCTTACTCGATCGTGAAGGACTCGAAGCGGAAGGAACTCATCATCAGTATCCGCGGTAGTCTTTCATTCTACGATTTTTGTACAGATGGACTCGCGAAGATCGTCGCCATGGAACAGGATGAAGTCCCGGTCGATATCCCTGATCCAGAGAACACATTGACACATTATGGCATGCTTCGTACCGCGCGCGCGCTTTTCCAGGATTTGCAAATAGGCAGCCGCAAAACAATTTTCTGGGACTTTGCTATGGAGAACTGTTCCATCGGTGGACCAACGGATGATCCTGAGAACGACTGGAAAATTGTGCTCTGTGGCCATTCAATGGGTGGGGGTGTTGCTGGTATCTTGTCGCTACTCTTGAAGCGCATTTTTCCCACCACCAAGGCATTTCTATATGCTCCACCCATGCTTTTTGATCCTGCGACAGCTCTGTGGATGAAATCTTTTGTTACTAGTGTTGTCTATGGCGACGATATTGTACCGCGATTGTCGATCGCTAACGTTGCACGGCTGCGGAACGAAATGGCCGATTACTTTCACGATGTCGCGTGTGAACCGTTGTATAAAGTGCGATTCGGCAATGCCGGGTTGAAGAAACTCAAGGCTGTTGAAGCCGAGACGGTCGTGGACATCGCTGACTTTGCGACAACAGGAACGAGCGATGTGGGAGAAGTGGCTATTGCACCACAGGCACTCGCACCGGCGAACTCGGATATTCCGCTTTCTGGAACTACGACGGTGAGCAACAACACGCAAGAAGAGGAACGAGAGAATCAAGAGCTCCAAGATGAAGTCGATGTCGATTTCTTACGCTGGTCACAGATTGATTCCAGTCAGGACGTGGATGTTCCTGGGTTGATTATTCATATTCAAACGGTCAAGCGCGCACGTCCGTGCAGTTGCACGATGATCATGGGTGAGCAGAAACTGGAGTACACGGTGCGCGATCCGAGCTACTTTCGTCGTATTTCTGTCAATGCACGAGCGCTACAGGATCACATGGTGCATCATTACGACCGAAACATTGCCCATTTGGTCAATAACTGCTTGGATTTCTCGTCATTACCACATGCTACTCAGGAAGTGAAACGGAGCGAAAAAGATGACAGCGAACGGGTGTTGCAATATGCCGAGAGCGACGTGGATACCCCGAAGGCGTCCTATCACGAGATGACCACGGTCGTGTAAGCGCTTCATGTGGCACCAGTAGACCAAACAGGACTTTGCTAGGGCAGACTGCACAATACGTTCATCAAATAGTATTTATTGTCTACACACGAATGTGTTGATGTTTAGGATCTGACAGATTCCTACATTGTTGCTAAATGATACCTAGGAATGCATATACACGAAGTTAGCAATTATGATTAATAATGCATGAACCTAGTTTGTCGAGCATTGCTATACCTCGTGGCTACGCAAATCAGATTAGATACTCGTCTAGATCTTTTCATGTTGTAGAGGTGATCTTTTGTGTCTAGGACCAACAATTAACGAAAGTGTCCTTTTGAATTATCATGACTAAGGGTAGAGCAGACAAAGGAATCGAAAATAGAGGGTCGGACGAATTTTGCTCTTTCGGAACAAGCGAACAAGTCAATACTCAACTCGAAAAGCATCGAGCATATTGTGTGTGTATCCTTTCTGTGTAATGATCTGCCAAATGCCTACTGTATTTTCGCCCCAAAATGGCTACACTTAGCTATTATAAGTGGTACAGTGTACCACATCAAATCATTGACACATACATTGATGAGTGCGAAGGTCTTTGATGTGTATAATGACCGCCTGCTGCACGCAACCCGTTCTTTCTTATTCTTCAATTCCCTCCCTTCAACAAACGGAACGCAGGAAGACGGGAATTCAGCCCTGCGTACCCCATTAACGTCAATAGAGATGACGGATGTGCTGAAGGAACTTGCATTGGATGAGACGGCATACGTGGAGCTGCTACGGAAACTCATCAGTGTCTCGGTAAATGGATTTACATCGCACAACGCCAAATGGAATTTTACATGCAGCTAACTGGTCTTTATTCCTCACAGGAAAAAGTACAAAATGCACCGGGGTTGGGGCTCATTCCAAGGGAAAATCTCGTCTCAGACTTTGTCTTGGCGGAACTCGAGCCCTATTTGACCAAACACGGCGGCTGGTTGTCCGTCGAGCGTGTAGAGTTTGTGCCGAACCGTGGGAATATCATCATCAAGTATGAGTGTCCGGAATTCGTCCAGCGTGATCAGACACTGGCGTTTATCGGGTCACATCTAGATGTTGTCCCGGCAAACCCGGAAGGATGGGATCGTGATCCGTTCACGTTGACGGTCGAAGGCGATAAGCTCTATGGCCGCGGGACCACGGACTGCCTCGGCCACGTTGCCTTAATGACACGTATGATTCGTCTCTTCTCTCTTCTCGCTGTTATCAATAGCTATTCATATTGACTGATCCCATGCATTCAGAACTCTTTATTGCACTTGCCAAGCACCAAATTCCACTTAAAACCCAGGTAATCTGTGTGTTGATCGCCTCGGAAGAAGACACAGAGATCCCTGGTGTTGGTGTGGAAGAATTGGTGAGAACAGGGAAAATCGACTACATTAAGAATGGCCCTGTAATTTGGGTAGACGGTGGCGACAACCACCCGTGTATCGGCACGGCGGGTATGATTACGTGGACGCTGAAGGCGACAGGCAAGCTCTTCCACAGTGGGCTGCCTAATTTGGGCATCAACGCTCTCGAACTGGCCATGGACGCGCTGATCAAGATCCAGCGAAAATTTTACGAGGCGTTCGGTCCCGTGGAGAAAGAACGCGAGTACAATTTCTCCTGTTCGTCGACGATGAAACCAGCGCGCATCGAATCGTCGCAGAACGGCCTGAACCAAATGTAGGAATCCTCGGTCATCGCTGTTTTTAAAACTACTCATTACTGAACCGCTGCTTTTCTTGTGGCAATATATTGGTATATGTAGTCCGCCATGGGCGAAGATTTCGGGCGACATTCGCTTAAATCCATTCCACGAAGCCGAGGATGTACGTGAACATGCTCATTCATGCACTTTGGTTTGTTTATGAACATAGCTTATGACTGTTTTGTGGATATGTAGGTGATTTCGACACTGACAGCCTTCGTTGAAGAACTAAATGCCAATATCGCATCGCTGGAAGGTGCGCGTGGACCCAGTTCCAAGTATTCGCTTCCTTCACAGAATCTGACAGGGGAGTTGGAAATCACCTTCAATCCGAACTACGTTGAGGGCATTGCTTGCTCGCTTGATACGCTTGGTTATAAGTGCGTGCTCTCTACAAACTTTATGATAAAGAGCTAGCTCGTCCTTGTTTCAGTCTAGATGATGTGAACTTATCACTTTCGCTATTGTCTGTAGGTCTTATGCTGGTGCAATTGAGGAAATCTTTGGAGAAGTCAAACCCTTCTCGCTCAGTGGCAGGTATACATCCGCTTTTTTATCTCTCTTTGTAACCCGACCGCAAGCAATGACACTTTAGTTTCTGAATGTTCCATTGCAGTTTGCCGTTGGTGCGCGACTTGCAACGCGCAGGGTTGGACTTGACACTCATAGGCTTTGGGAAAAGCGAAGTTTATCACTACGATAACGAATATTGCTCGTTGACCGACATGAAAAATGGCTTCAAGGTCCTTGCACGAACGATCATCAACGTCGAACAGGCGCGTGCGTAAAGAAAGTTATCAGATAGACATGATGTAAGGAAGAGCAAGCTTGTGGTGGGAAAACCATTGGTAGACCATCATTGACATGCATTCGTCTACACTGATCTATTGTGCTAAAATATATTATTTTAGTACATATAGCATTCAAATAAAGAATGTTAGTGCTGGATTACCAATCAAGTGGTACAGTGTACCAGTTGAATTAGACATGCATTCATGGTCGAAAAGCTCTCCATCATCACTTCTCAAAATCCGATTAGTGAGCAAGATCAGAAGAAGAAGAGAAGAAGCAAAGAGATCTATCATGACGTCCTTATTAGCTGACTTTGCGCTAAACGAAAATGCGTACGTCGAGCTCTTGCGCAAGCTCATCAGCGTTGCGGTACGTTATGTTGAACTAAACGAATGGCGGGAGGGAGTGACGATGAAAAGATCCGCTCCTTGATTTTTATCAACTTGCTCATTAAACCATGTATTTCAATAGGAAAAAGTGCAAAATGCGCCAGGTTTGGGTCTCATTCCCCAGGAAAACTACGTTTCGGACTTTGTGTTAGCGGAATTGGAACCGTATACGGTGAAAAATGGCGGATTGTTGAGCGTTGAGCGCGTGGAGTTTATTCCTAATCGCGGGAACGTCATCATCAAATATGAGCACCCAGATGCCAAGGGCAAAGAGCAGACGCTGGCGTTTGTTGGTTCGCACTTGGATGTCGTGCCGGCAAACCCGGAAGGTTGGGACCGCGATCCATTCACGTTGTCCGTTGAGGGCGATAAGCTGTATGGACGCGGCACGACAGATTGCCTGGGTCATGTGGCGCTGATGACGCGTATGTTGATCATTTTTTTGTCAAGATTGATCCGATTGTAGTACTGATGTTTGACTTCCTTGTTCTATGCTGGTTATAGAGCTCTTCATAGAACTGGCGAAAACGAAAGTCCCGCTCTCGACGAAGGTGATCTGTGTGCTCATCGCCTCAGAAGAGAACACTGATATTCCGGATGTCGGTGTGGACAAGCTGATGGCATCGGGTAAGATCGACTTTCTAAAGAACGGACCAGTTATTTGGGTCGATTGCTCGGACAGTCAGCCCTGCATTGGAACGGCCGGTGCCATCACGTGGTCGCTGAAAGCTACGGGCAAGCTCTTCCATAGTGGGCTTCCCAATTTGGGTATCAATGGCTTAGAACTGGGCATGGATGCGATGCTCAAAATCCAAGAGCGATTTTACAAGGACTTTGGACCGGTCGAGAAGGAACGCGAGTACAATTTCTCGTGCCCTTCGACCATGAAGCCAACGCGCATTGAGTCGTCAATCAATGGCTTGAACCAAATGTAAGGCATTCATACCTACCTGTGAGTTCAAAATCGGCATGTATCCGAGTAGCGAATGACTGGTCTGTTGTTACTGTCCAATTACACTGATATAGTCCTCCATGGGTCAAGATCTCCGGCGACATTCGTTTATCTCCATTCTATGAAGTGAAGGACGTACGTATTACGTAATTGGCGTGTTGTTCTGTTGTCATTACATCTCTGAGGCTAACTTGGATGGCTGTGTGTCTCTGTAGGTAATTGCTAAAGTGACATCGTATGTGGAAGATTTGAATGCGAACGTAACGTCGCTGGAAGGAAACCGTGGACCAAGCTCCAAATACACGCTCCCAAATGAGAACCTCAAGGGTAAACTGGAGATCACGTTTGATCCGCATTACATGGAAGGCATCGCCTGTTCGCTGGATTCGGTTGGCTACAAGTACGTCTTGACCATTTTCATTCACTCATTCCACTCCTTATGTTGTCAAATGGATATATGATGATGTATGTTTTTTTAAATCAGATCGCTTTCTGGCGCCATCGCTGAAATCATTGGAGAGGCAAAGCCATTTTCGATTAGTGGAAGGTACGGCATGTGTGAAATTCCATGATATTGTTGCTGACTCAGGGGATTAACTATGATAATTGCTGAATTGCGTGTGTAGTTTGCCGCTGGTTCGTGATCTCCAACGTGCGGGCTTGGATCTGACGCTTGTCGGCTTCGGCAAAAGCGCAGTGTACCATGGCGACAATGAGTATTGCCTCTTGAGTGACATGAAGAATGCATTGAAGATTCTTGCCTTGACCATCAGTAAGGTGGAGCAAACCAATGCGTAAGCAGCATCCATCCAAATTGGCTTGATGTGGTGACAAATCTTCAAATTGATGTAGCAAACAGGAAAGGTACTTGAAAAGGCAAACAGTGAATATCATAAGAGATTTGTGTATGGAGGAGCGATATGAGTGCATTAATGGGTGGATGTTTAATGCAATATGCCTTCAGACGCGTCAATTTGCGCTAATCAATTTGTAAAGTGCAACTTCTGCGAAATTTTTCGTCTCTGTACACAAGGAATTGCTCTGCCTTTTGCATTATGGTATGTGTTTGCCAGTAGGCTATTGGCATTGCGGTATGCGTTTACTAACGTACACAGTGACTGATATGAGCAAATTGACATCATTCATGCAGCCTATCTTCTAGGCAATGGATGTGCAATTGAAGAGAGAAAGCAAACACCGTCAACTTTGTATTGTATATATTGATACATACCATGCACAGGTGATTGGATAAACATTTGCTTTTTCTTTAATAGGACGAGTGAAAGGCAGTCGTCTCGACGTTGATACTAGGAATTTAAAGGGGAAGCTCTCAATCGTCTGTCGCGGGCACGCACTTTCGCTGCCAAGACATTTGGGAAAATTGTGGACTCTGTGGCACTGTTACCTTGCGCTTCGCCGTCTCAGTCGACGATGGCGTCGTCGTTCCTGCTTTCTTACTCGCCGTTGTTCCTGTTGTGGAACTACTGTTGCTGTTCGTCTCTTTGCCGTGGTGAAGCATCGATGCGGATACACTTGACGGCAGACGCGCAAAAGTTTTGTTGGTGGTAAGATTGACGTAATACAATCTGCCAGTCTTGGGATCTGTACGTCGCACCCAGTCTTTCGGGAGCGCCGCTGACGTCGCTGATGCACCTGAAAGCGAACTGCGTCGACCAGATGAAGTCGCGTGAGGCGTGAGTGCGTTGCTATTATTGCTTGGCGAGGCAGAAGATGGAGTAGTGGACTTGTTTGCTGCTGTAGACGATCGTGAAGATGGCACACGCGTCGTACCAAAGATGTTTTCTAGCATTTTGGATGGGTGTTTCCACGATGAGACCTTGTTGAGTGTGTCGTAGTAGTACTCGCGGCCGCTCTTGGAATGTGTTTTCTTGATCCATCCCTCGGGGAGTGAATCATTTGCACCAGCATCTTTGCCAGAGGACGTGGGCGTTGTCGAACTGGATTTTGAGCTACGCGCGGTTGTCGTGCCTGTAAGACTCACCCGCTCCGGACGACGTGAGGCATCACTTTTTTCGTGACTTCCGATGTCTTTGTGACCTGAAGCGGTATTGCTCGCTGTTTGATTGGAAGACAGTGATGCCGATGATGAAGAAGACATTGTTGTTCGAGAGGTGATAGCTCCAGTGCTTCTACTACTGCTGATCGTCGTACTCGGTTTGGTTTTTCGGTCTGAGTGGATCGTTGATGACGCTGTAGGATGATGGATACGAGAAGAAAATGAAGCTGTTGCTGTGGCACGTGGTTGGACCCACCGCTCACCACTTTCGATCGAACCGCCAATGTTGTTGCTGTGGTTATTGTTACTGGATCGCCCACTCATCGGTCGTTCGTCCTCGTCACGAGCACTACGATAGCGCGACGAGGTAGCTGTTGTCGTCCCATTACGTCGACTAGCATGTGCACTTTGTGGTCGCTCAATTTTGCTTCTAGTTGTTGTAGAGCTGCTTCTACTTGTTTGGGTTCTCTGTGTCACAGCTGGAATCATTCCAGAGCGTTCTACTTGCTGCTGATCTTCTTCGTCCTCCGAGTCAATTGTGATCGGAGCCTGTTGTTGCTTCATTGATGTATTTCGCTGTTGATGATTGCTGCTGTAGTCTGAGCCTGAATCGGACGTGGGAGTCGGCTCTCCATCCTCGCATTCCGGCTTTTGATCGTGTTCGTGCTGTTGCTTGGAGGAAATGTTGTCAACTGCAGCTGTCGAAGTTGTGACTTGCTTGGTAATTGTTTGCTGAGGCTGCTGTTCCTTGGAATCAAGCGATTCCACCAGCAACGAGTCTTCATCCTTGTCCAAGCCGTCTTCTTCATCGCTCAGCTCATCCACAGAGCCTGCAATTGGAGCATTGTGATTCGTCTGCTGCTGATTGTGGACATTGGGATTCGTATTTGGGAGTGCTTCATTCGATTGCTGGCTAGTTTTGCTCGTCAATCCATGCTTATTCGATATAGACGTTGCAACTGGAGGAGCCCCAGATGAAGGTGGCGCGAGTTTATCCTTCTGCAACAACTTGACTTCCGCTTGAATCAACTGCTTGAGATGACTCAGCGGGCAATCTTGCTGGTCAAATTCAAAGTCGAACGCTTTGTCCACAATGAACTCGGGTGGCTCTCCTAATTGCTGGCGAATATTCTTGAAATATGGATGTGCCAATGCCTGTTTGGCCGTAATGCGTCGTTCAGGGTTAATACAGAGCAGGCGTCTCAATAAACTCACAGCTTCGGGCGAAGCCTTACGAAATGTCTTCGTCAGTGCTGATGGTGAGCAGGGAGGCAAGCTTTCCAGGAATTTTAGCGCGTCACCCTCAATCTCGTATCCACGTTTATCTGCAGGGGGAACTTGCAGCACACTAAACACCTTCGTGAGCTGATCGATGAAATCGGTCCCAGGAAAGAGCGGTCGTCGGTTGAGCAGCTCGCCGAAAATGCAGCCAATCGACCACATGTCGACGGCATCGTTGTAGTTGCCATTAGGAGCCAACATGATCTCAGGCGGACGATACCATCGCGTGACAACATACTCGGTCATGAATTGCTTTCCTTTTTCGGTAGTCGAGGCTTGCTGATGTGACGAAGAAGTGGACGAGGATGTAGGTGGAGCCGCACTACATTCCTGCGGGATATACCGCGACAGCCCGAAATCAGTGATCTTGACGTCGCAGTTCTTGCTCACGAGGATGTTTCCAGGCTTTAAGTCGCGATGCAGCACGGCATTTTCGTGCAGTGTTTTGGCTCCACAGATCAATTGATACATAATAGCACTATAATAAGCAAAAAGAATACAAACGGAATCAGCGAGGATGTCAACGCAAATACGAATGCGAACAAGAAAGATCATACGCGATGTGAGCTTCCTCCAGTTTTGTCTTGCTCTGAATGAGCCGATGCAGGTCAGTGTCAACGAGGTCCATCATGATATAGAGTTCGTCCTTTTCCGTACATGTGCTCAGGTTCTGCAATGATGCGATCTGAAAAATCAAAATCAAAATCATGAGAAATTTTGCGAAAAATGGTAGATTCATGACAAAGTCGTACGTTAGGGTGCTGGCCAAAGTAGCGCATGAGACGAATCTCACGCAGTGTATGCTTGGCATCCCACTCATCACCGGCCATGGGGGTGATCTTTTTGATAGCGACATTCTTCTTGGTAATGGTATCCGTCGCAGCACTAAATACAATAGCAAAACGATGAGCTCAGCTGCCATACAGACCACAACCGAAGCGAAAGCTGATAAAATTCTTACCAGACAATCCCATAGGAGCCTTCTCCGAGCACCTGAAGCGGTTTGTATTGCGGTGCCACATTGAATTCACAGCCTTTGATTGTGAATCCTTTGCCCGGAGCGAAGTCATTCTCAAGAATCAAAGAACTGGCAGAACTATTGTGAGCCGTTGACGATCCAGCTTGTGGAGCCTGCTGAGCTTCCTTGGAATTAGCGTTACCATGCTGCGGTTGCGCTTCTTTGGCTGTTGCCAATTGTTCTTTGCGTTTGCTTCGCAATTCATCGCCATATCTTCCCTGGAACGCGAGCACCTCCTCACAAATATATTGGCGCAACGTTGTGAGCGGTAACGCCTGCGTCTCAAAGGCGAAATCCAACGAATGATTCAGTTTCAATGGTGCAATCTCTCCCCATTCGTCTTTCACACCATCGAAGAATGGATGTGCAAGTGCTTCATCAGCGGAAATACGCTCTTTGGGGTTAAAGCACAAGAGCTTGCGCATTAAATCGTACGCATGTGGGCCACCATTCTTGCAAAATTTCTCCAAGGCATTTGATGGGGCTGGAGGTAGTGACGAGAGGAACTTGAGCGCATCTTTTTCAATAAAATACCCTCGTTGATCCTTGTCCGGAATTGGGATGACCTTGAATACTCGTGTCAATTGATCCATGAAGTCTGTGCCTGGGAACATAGGCTTGCGCGAGATGAGTTCCCCCAGGATGCACCCAACGGACCACATGTCGACGCTGCCGTCGTAGCAGCCATTTGGTGCGAGCATGAGCTCAGGCGGACGGTACCAGCGCGTCACAACATATTCAGTCATCGGGGAGATCACTGAATCAGCTGGACCATTGGTCGGGTCACAATCGGTGGGACTGCCGTCATCGTTACTCTGTCGATGAGATTTTGGGATCTTACGTGCCAGTCCAAAGTCGGTGATCTACATGACCAAAGATAAAACAGTGAATGAATATCTCTGATTATTGAAAAGACTGGTAGATGACAATAGTTATTTCTCTCACGTTACCTTGAGCTCACAGTCTTTGTTGAGCAGCAGATTACCCGGTTTCAGATCGCGATGCAACACGCCGTTGTCATGCATGGCTTTGACACCCGACAATATCTGGAACATAATGACGCGGATGTGCCCCTCGGTCAGCGGACAGGAACTTTGGATGAGGCGATGCAGATCCGTGTCGGCCAATTCCATCATCATGTAAAGCTCATCTTTATCTTGGCACATGCTCAAGTCCTTCAGCGAGATGATCTGATTCAAAGACAAAATCAAATCGCGACGTGAAATGAGCTACAAAGAAAGCGTTAAACAGGCGAAAGAGAGAGAGCGAACAACGCACGTTTTCGTGGGCACCGAGGCAGCGCATGAGACGAATCTCGCGCAACGTATGGGTAGCATCCCATTCGTCGCCTGCCATAGGCGTGATTTTTTTGATTGCGAGTTTCTCGTCGGTCTCTGAGTTCTTCACCGAGCACACAACCCCGTAGGATCCCTGGCCAATGGCGTCGATGGGTTTGTACTTAGACGCGACGTGGAAGGCACAGCCATTGATGGTGAAGCCATCGTCAGTGATGATCGGCGCTGCGCGTTCGCGTTTTGCCATGGATACGTGTAGATTGTTAGCTGAGCCAAGCGCGAAGAGAGACGAAGGGTTTGCGTTCGTGGGGTGAGCGAATGGCCACTGCAGTCAACGACGGTGCATCAACGACGGACTCACGCAACGAAGAGTGATACGAAACGAGAGAAGCTATGCATTCCCATGCGATGGAGGTTGTTTCGCTTAGCCAATTATAGGATCGAAGAGAAACGATGGTCATCACATACAACGTTGGTTATGAAACCACATGCCATGCAGGCTAAAAACAACTTGCGCGCCTGCAGCTGTGAGGGAAGCTTAATTCGTCTGCGACACAATACAAATGAAAGAACGTAAGAGTAGAGATTGATGCAAACTGCGATGATATTTTTATATTCATGTGATACGTTTCACCGAACGAGGAAGTTGATGCAATTAGAATGGGAGCTTCCACCATGTGATGAACTCGGCCCAGCTAATGGCGCCGCTACAAATTGACAGCCACACAAAACGATGAACAATGAGTCCGAACCACAGAAACTCGCCTAGATGAACCGCCTGCTGTTGGTTACCTTCGATCGGAATCGAATTCCTTGGCGAGATACCTTAGCTCGACCTCGGAGAGCGGTTCCCCAAGATCTTCGGCAATATCACGAAGCTATAGAAATGAGGAACACGAGTCACAGCTTGAGATGGATATGTGCTTCTTCCTTATGAAGGAATTGGACACATAAAGTCAGTCAATCAACCTCGTCGATGTCGATATCACCTGATCCGTTCTATTTGGCCCATTAACAATCAGTACATTAGCTACACACCTTTGCAGCGCGAGTCTTAATGCAGCAATTTGCGTGTCATAGAATACTACCTGATCATAATCGTCAAAGATCTTTTTCAGTTCGCGCTCATGCTCTTCTGAGAGCGTCGTCGCCTGCAGTCCACACGTACAAGAGCATTCAGCTTAAGAGGAGAAAGTCATAACATCTGTGTTCCACACATGATAAGAGAAACCATTGCTTGTGTTTGCTTTACAAATCGATAGAAGCGATCCAACAGAAAATGGACAAGATGAGATCACAGGTGTCGCGACCTTTCGAGTTCCAACCTGATTGAACTTATTAATTAATAGTAACTTACCAATTACTGAAGGTCAAAAGCGCGTTATCCATTCACTTATGCAGCACGGATACACATTAATTTACAGAGGATACTCATTATAAGTTTCCACAAAGATCGCGCGAAAAATTCACTGTATGTGCTGATGGTTGACCAAGAAAATCCATTGATCCAAGTGACTCCAAGATCCCACATTCTTCAACAACACTGCCACCATGCAGCACTTCCCGTCATCTTTGCGCTTCTGCATCGCCATTGCTTTGCTACTTGCATCAGGTACCGCCGCCGACAATGCCATCCAGTCTCTTCGTGATCTCAAATGTGACGACTATGTGCCTGCGCGAGCGGATTGCGGATTATTCACATCAACATGTCTTTCTACCGAGTTGTTGGCCATGCGCAACGGCTGTTATCGCTGTGTGGATGCGATTACGTGCGAAGATCCAGCGCAAGCACTCCCAGGTGCAGCGCCAGTCCGTGCGTCGCCTGTTTCCGAAAACCAGCCAGAGAATATCGTTATCTCGGATCCAGATGTGCATTACATCCCCATAGATCAACGGCAGGCGCTGAATGCTCAAGAAGCAGCCGCTGTCAAAGTGGAGGACCTGGCATTTCTACCGGAGAATGGTGGGAATCCTGCGAGCTTTACTGGACCACAAGGGGTCTCGAACTGGTTTTTCGCCGCTCCGGTTTGTCTGGCGATGATCTCCATTGGACTGGCATTGCGCTCGAAAGATCCACGTAACCGGCGTTTTCATCATCTACATGACAATGATGACCACGGAGACGAAATCAATCCATTCTGTGAAAACTCTTCACATCACAAACAACACAACTGCGACGACGATCAGGAATTCGCCGGTATTTGTGAAAGTGATATTGATGATCTTGAGTATGCTTTGCCCACTAGCCGAGCCAAGGAGAGCGTAGTCTAGCTCAGCAAGATGGCAAGAGTATATGTTTTGTTTGTTTCACTGATGCATTTGAGGGTGATTTAATACAAGCAACCAGTAACGAGCTAAACAATAACACACCTGGATTTGCATCTATTCAATCTCCTTATTGATCTCTTTCGTCGTCTTTGCGCTCATAGACAATTGTTCCGTCCATTCGAAGTGCTCGCAGGAAATACCGGACATCAATGCAACCCGTTTCTTCTGCACCTGGACTCAAGATCACGTTGTTGCTCGACCGATAAAACTTGATGCCATCAGCGATCGCTTGCGGGTAATCAATATATAATAGTAGATCGCAATTTTGTCGGAAACCACTGATCACATCGCCACCCGTTGTCTCCATGGGTGTAAAATGAATATGATTCCGTGTCATGCGTGACAATCCCTTCTCGTAAATACTAGGCCAGAACTTCTCGTACGTGCCGTGAATACATTTTTCAATATCTGTTGGATCTTCAAGCGGCACAAGAAGCTCATCGTCTTTCACAATTTCGAGGCTGTGTCCTTGATTCGCGCGAATGTATTTAACGGTCCCAGACTCATCAGTGGTAAGCATGAACCGCTTTTTGTTGTTCGTACGCACAACCTCTTCTACCTGTGCTTCTGTGTACCCACGAAACAGCGGTAGTGCTAGTAACTCATCAAGCATGACGTACCCAGATGCGCGCATGTTCAATTGCAATTCCTCAGCGCCATGACGTAGAGCGTAGGACAAGGTCTTGGAGAGTCGCACTTCTGGTGGGTCGTCACGGCGTCCATCGCGCTTCGTACGTGGTCCATTACGTTTCCCTCCTCGTCTACTTCCATTTCGTCCACCTTCGCTACTGTTTTTACGGGTTCTTCCTTGTGCTTGACGCGCTCCTTCCGCCTGCATGGATGACATTTTTGCGCTCGAAGTTATTCTGCAAATGCAGAAATGAAGATATTGCGCGTTGTTTCCATCCAATCATGAGTGATGGTCGCTCGTTCAACCTAGGTTCTATATCTAACCCATCCATCCGGTAAAGAGTGTTGGTCACTGCATTCGCATTGCTTAGTTTGGGCTTGGTGACCATCATTCTCACTCTTTGTCTTGGAATCGCACCTACGGCTTATCGATCAGCATGAACGTCGTGAGTTTCGTTGCTTTTATGACCCATCTACGATGGGCTTTTGCTTCTTTTGGCACGCGAGCGAATAGCTAATGCTCACTTGTATATACGTGTACATATTCAGGATAGCAAGCTTCCTTCACTTTTTCCGCACAGATACTACTTGGATATTGTCGATGACGACTGGATCGCTGATACACTCTCTGATGACGGTACATCATTCCTTTGAATAATAATGGATATGATATTAGTATCTAGATATGATCTATAACCACTTGACGCGAATTCTGTGTGTATCGGTGGATGGGAACATCGGGAAGAAATCGATGTGCCATCTGGAGCTGAAGTTGAGTTCAACACCAGCGACTTCCCATCAGGTATGCATAGATAACTATTATTTCAGCGCTTTGAATGACATGTGAATGAGTATTTAACGGTATATATATATATGTGCAGGCGAGCCACCATCGTACAGTGCTGATGATAAAGTGGATCGATGGACCGATCTAGGATTGGATATGTGGGCCAAAGAATCGTCTTAGACAAACACCTGGATGCCAGTTCCATAAAATAAACGTTCCATTTGGAAAGTAAGTATCTAGGTTATATTTGTCATTTTCATTTTGGCTTTGTTCATATTCTATGGGGTCACTTGCCACGAAGTAAACTATCGAGCGCGTCACCCTCAAAAATAATATTGGTGGCCATCTCCTCGTAGTCGGGGATGGAAATGGTGCGCAACGTGTCATGAACTTCGTCAAAAGTAGGACGCCGGCTAGGTTCGCCATCCCAGCAGCGCTTTATTAAGAGCTACAGAGAAAAATGACCAGTGGTTGGAAAAACGAAATAAAGATTAGTGGGGATGAAAACGTTACCTGACAGTCTTTGGGGCATTCTACAGTTGGGATACGGAAGCGCTCGCCTCCAATCACTTTTTTGCGGATGTCTGCCAGATCATACCCTCGAAACGGGATATCACGCGTGAATATCTATTAGAATGTCTTTTGTTAGCATCATGCAAGAAAAATCGACGGCAGACATGAATCTTGGGCTTGTCGTACCTCCCACAGAAGGACCCCAAACATGAAGACGTCTACCGCTTTTGAAAAAGGTTTACCACTGAGTAGCTCCGGTGGCATGTAACTTGGAGTTCCCGCACAAGAGAGCTTCGTTCTATGTAAGTTTTGCGTTAGATGCTAGCAGCAACCAAGATTGACCAGTTAATAGTTACCGGACGAGTCCAAAATCGCAAAGCTTGGCGGTGCCTCTTTTATCCAGGAGCACGTTTGGACTCTTTAGATCACTACGAAAAACAATCAGCCATGAACATCAGACAGCTATTCGCAAAGTCGTGCCGAGATCTCATTCGTAATCGACATATATAGACAAGTTTCCGGACCGATGGATGACTGCTGGTTTCATCGAATGAAGAAATCGCATACCACATGCGACATCTTCCTGAACGAAGACTCAATTAGTTGTTGTCAGAATCAGTAAACTATTTGGTGCAAATTGGGTAACAGCTTACAGCAATTCGTGTTAGCTGACGAACACTCAAGTACGTGTTGGTCTCATGGAGCAGATGGTGGAGGGAATAGTCACACAATTCCATGACCATGCAGAGATTAGGTGGTTCAAGACAGGCGCCAATCAATGAGATGATATTGCCGTGGCGAAGCTTGCTGACAAATCAAGAAAATAATAATTAAGCGTCGAGTTCCATGGAGGCCTTAGCTTCATGCGTGCAACATATCCTACCTCATCACAAGCAATTCATCCATAAACTCCTCCTTGAGCATCTCGTCGACACGTGGATCAAACTGCACGCGAATATTATCCAGAGACGTAAATATCACCCCAATTTACGAATCCTCATCCAAACACAGAAGCCAGTACAGACCAGTGTCTTCAACGCTACGGATTGTTTTCGATAAATACCTCGGTACACCAATGCCACACCACCACCGCCAATGGTTTCACAGACAGTCAATTCATGGAACGGAATGTGTTCCCAGCAACGCTCCTCACGAAACAATCCTTCATCATTCATTCTGCTGTAGAGCAGGTTGTACTACTTGAAAGTCTGGTTCTTGAATACTGTCAGATGCATTTCGTCGTGCGGAATGCCTAAAAATATGGAGAGCATCACGATTCCATGGCATTGCTCCATCTATTTGCAGCCATTTTTTTTCAAAAAAGCTGGCAACTTCAACGTCACATATGTCATTTTCGTATTTATTCCATAAATAATAAATACCTGAATATCATCGTGCGTTATCGTAAATAATCATAAATACCACGGACATGACATGCATTCTTTCGGTACCTTCTTGCAACCTTAGATCGTGAGTGGCCGCAAGTTTGGCAACAAGTAGAGTGCAAGTTTGCAGAACACGTGAGGAAGCAGAAGTGATGCTCGCGCGTCTTGTGCTGCGTCGTTGCACCGCCAACGCTGCCTTTGCGCGGCGTTTTTCCTCTGTGTCCACAGCGGATAGCACAGGCTTCTCAACTTCGCTTTATGCGGCAGTAGAGAGGAATGTGCCATTGAAGGTTGTGCCAAGAAACGTGCGTCGTCAAGCGCGGAAGATGGAAAGGCAGGCAGCCGAAGGGAAAGTCGTACGTACGTCGTCGTTGCCCAGTCGCATCTCGTTAGCATTGTTAGCGGGAGGAATTTCTGGATCGGTGCTATGGCATTTCATTTTGGACGATGGCACGAAAAAAACCATTGGGGATAAGCTTGGTGGCACGTTTCTTGGGGATATCTATGGCTTTGCCGCAGGAAAGGTAGAAGAATGGCTGAAACCATTTACAGAGCCATCACGAACGAAGCTACTACCGGTATGGATACTAAAACTGGAAAGAAATTAAAAGGATATTAACGGATTTGTGACTGATGAAGTGCTTGTTACAATTGATAGGATTGGCCGATTCCCCAAGTGCCTCCTAATACTCCGCCAGTGCCTGTGCTCGTGCTGGATTTGGAAGATACGCTTGTGCATTCGGAATGGAGCGTACGTGCTTGTGTAGTTCACAAGTGTAGCGTCACTTTGGTTGTCAATTTATCGTTATCTTTGTTTGATGACGTTTAGCGCAAGCATGGTTGGCGACACGCCAAGCGTCCAGGCGTGGATGAATTTTTGGAGACGCTTTGTCAGGTATACATGCATACCAAAGCTTTGTGTAAGCGGCAGGATACTGACGAATACCATGGTTTTTTGTAATGATCAGTACTATGAGATCGTAATTTTTTCGCAAAACTACGGAGTTGATGAACTCGTCATGAAGCTCGATCCAAAGGTAACTTTCTTGTTTGAAACCATAGTTTCTGTTGCTTTTGGTTATATTCTTGTTCATTCACATATGGATGACAATTTGTAGCAATGTGCTCTCCATCTACTTTCCAGAGATGCCACTCGGTACCTTAATGGAGCTCACGTGAAGGATCTTTCCAACCTGAATCGCGATTTGCGCCAAGTTGTGATTGTGGATGATGATCCCGCCGCTTATCAACTTCAGCCGGAAAACGCTATCCCAATCAAACCGTATACAAACGGCCGGGACCGTGAAGATCACGAATTGAAGGATCTGATTCCGTTCCTGAAGGCACTGGCATCGGAGCGAGTGAATGATTTTCGGTCTGTACTTAGTGAGTTTCGTGACGAAGACGGCGTGATCCACGATTTGCCGTCCAAATACAACGCTCGCGTGCAAGCTTTAGAGATGCAGAAGGAACAAGAAAAGCAAAAGGGGCTTGGTGGCTTCATTCGTGGTAGAATGGTGCATCGTCCATCGAACTTTCCTGGCTCTCAAGCGTAGATCAAAGAAAAAAAATAACACGACGGAATATCCCATCATGATCCTGACCAGCGCATGTCTGCATGGGTTGTTGAGTTGCCTTTTTTTGAAGTTCGTAGGTACTGGCCGAAAATTTACCACTTCCATGATAGGTAAGATGAGTGCACGCAGTAGTATCCTTACGCAAGCCGATTATTTTGAACAATCCAGCGGCTACTGTTCGCATGTGGGCGATAATTCGTTATTGCAAAAGCAAACATATTGGTTGGTTTGTACTTATGTGAGGGGATTGGCAATTGTTAGGCTGAAAAACTAGAATTCTCAGGGATTAGTGGTACTTTCAAGTTGTGCACACTGGGACAGATGTTGAAGAGACGCGAACGCTGTATGCTTTATCATTGCGCCTGACTGGACTCGAAGAGTCGTCTGCACAGCAGAAACAACTTGCGACTCATCGAACCCAGTTATTCATTCGTTTCATTACAAAATTCCCCATACAAGCTGTGTCGTAGACGAAGGGGGTATCAAGAAGATTGACGGCCAAACACTGGTGCAAATCACTGACCTTCCCAACTTTGCAACGCTAGACTTGTCGGTGGTTGAGCCACCTGTGGGCAATCTTGCAGCAGCATGTCAAACTCGCGCATGCAATGGGTGGGACAGCGAATCTTGGAAACATTTGAACCTGTGGTCTCGCAGAATGAAGTGAACGAGTTCCTGTCAAATGCCAATGTGAAGAAGCATTTTGACGAGCTCCTAAGTGGGAAGGAATCATACAAACTGTTTATTCATCATCAACAGTTAGGAGCGAGCGAGAGTGGGAATGGTGTGACGACGGTAATGAATGGAGGCGATTCTTCAACTGTTGGGCGGAGTAACAACAGCAAATTGAGCATCACTGTAGGGAGCTCTATGCCGATTCGTACAAGGTGCTGTTACTTTTTGCGAACGGCAGTCGACGGAAAGTCTGTGGATGTTACGAAATCAAGTGATAACACAATTTGCTTCGGAGAACTCGCGCCTAACATCCTTCGTGATCTCGAAACAACGATCAATGCATTATTCACGCCAGTCATGAAGGCGAGAGATGAATGGGGGAAAGCAGATTCGGACTTAAAGACCGAGTTTATGACCGAGTCAGAGAAGTTTGCCAACGATTTAAAAGAAGCATTAAATAGTATGGATAGTGGTCTTGAACTGCGTCGACCAGACCGCGATATACTTGTAGACGCCACGGGGAACGCCGCTATTGGGATGGCTAATGGTAACCGAGTACTACAAGCTGCTGACTCACCGCGCCTCATTGCGCACTACGAAGAAGTTCTGAAAGAGTGGTGCGATGTGATATCAACGTACTTGGAAACGAATACCACGAATGATGGCAGGAATAAAGATGATCAAATCGATGATGACGGTCCAATGGGTGAGTTGGAGTACTGGAGACGAAGAATGCAGCGTCTCACGAGCATCACAGAGCAATTGAAAATGAGTGAGTTTAAAGATGTGTTTAATGTACTCAGTCGAGTCACAAAAAGTGTGAGTGATGATACGAAACAGCGTATTCAAACACTCTTGCGTCGATGGAAGCAAATTGATATCGGTATCACCGAGGCCGCCAACGAAGCCAAAGATAACGTCAAGTATCTGTTCACACTGGAAAAGTTCATTATTCCGCTGTATAATGGCACACCGAGTTCCATTATCGATACGCTGCCGGCTCTAATGAATTCCATCAAGATGATTCACTCTATCGCTCGATACTACAATACCACAGAACGCATGGCGAATTTATTCGCGAAGATCACGAATCAGATGATCACGATCTGCAAGCATTGTGTGACTGGAGGTGAATCATACGAGGTCATGTGGGATAAAGATCCAGAGGAACTCGTGCGACATATGGACTCTTGTCTTAAACTCAATGAGGCGTATCAGCAGCAATATCGTGTTACCAAGGACAAGTTGTTTGCAACGCCCAAGGGGAAACAATTTGAATTCAATGAGATGAAAATTTTCGGCAAGTTTGATTTATTCTGTCGTCGTATCATTAAATTGATCGATATGTTTACCACCATTCATCAATTTTCGTCGCTGGGTCAGCACAAGCTAGAAGGAATGGAAGATTTGATTGCGAAATTCAACTCGATCATTCGCGAGTTCCAGTACCGCAATCACGACTTGCTTGATTACAAGAATAATCGATTTGATCGCGATTACGTGGAGTTCAACGTGCGCATCTCAGATCTGGAGGGTTTGCTACAAAAGTTCATCAATGACTCATTTGAGAACATCACTTCTATCGAGCATTCACTCAACCTGCTGCGCAAGTTCCAGACAATTTTGCAGCGTGAGAACCTGAAATCTGATTTAGACTCCAAGTTTAACGTCATTTTTCAGAACTATGGTCTGGAGCTAGAGCATGTTCTTCAGCAATACGAAAAGTATAAACAGAACCCACCATATCCACGAAATCTCCCACCAGTCGCTGGAAATATAACTTGGTCGCGACATTTACTCAAGCGAATTGAAGAGCCAATGAAGAAATTTGAATCCAACCAAAATGTACTGGCTAGTAAAGATGCAAAGCGGATTATTCGGATGTATAATAAAGTAGCACGGACACTTGTAGCGTTTGAATACATTTGGCATCAAGCATGGGTGCAATACATCGACACGGCGAAGGCTGGGCTACAAGCAACACTTATCATTCGGCATCCCGAAGACAACAAGCTTTATGTCAATTTTGATCCAGAGATCCTACAATTGCTTCGTGAGGCAAAGTGTCTGGATCGAATGGGAATTGAGATCCCCGAGGCAGCGAAGATTGTACTCCTTCAGGAAGAAAAATTCAAAAACTACTACAATGAATTGCAATATGCACT
Organism: Pilasporangium apinafurcum; assembly: GCA_001600495.1. NCBI lineage: Eukaryota > Oomycota > Peronosporomycetes > Pythiales > Pythiaceae > Pilasporangium > Pilasporangium apinafurcum. Next base: position 277,854 of record BCKE01000017.1, on the reverse strand, counting down.
TTCTGAGTACGATCGTATAGTCACCAAGGTCATCCCCGTCACAGCCATGCTCTTACGCCCTCATTTCAACGACATGGAATTCAAATTACGACCTGGCATGATCACACTGACATGGACAAGCATGAATATTGAGGCATATCGAAACCATATCCACACTGGGTTGCAACACCTTGAAGAACTGGTGACAAACATCAACGACATTATTGAAAACCGTATCGAGAAAAATATGCGGATCGTCTCCAAAACCATGCTCGTAGATCTTCCTGTGGATCAGTCATTCTCACTCGACGAGTTTGTGACCATGCAAAGTGCTAACATTAAACGAGCTGGTACGCTGTTACAAGGCAAGAATATTGAAATTGAAAACGCTGTGGAAGACTTGCTCAAGATCATCACTCAATACCCATTGGATTCTCATATCGAAGGTGTATCGAACGAAGAAGCCATGAAACTAAGAAAGCACTATAATCATTTTATGTACCAAGCGCTGTTACACTGCACCAAGAATTCCCTCAATACTATAAAAAAACGGGTTGCTTCGCGTGTATCGTCAAACGTCTTTACTATTGAGCGACCATTTTTCGAAGTTGATGTCCAACTGAGTGTTCCAAGAGTGCAACTACATCCTTCGTTGGATGATATCCAACTGGCCATCAACAAGGCAGCTCAAACCGTGCTGAGCTGTTCCAAACAGTTGCACGACTGGGGTCAAAACGATGTTAATTCTGGCTCTCTGAGCGCTGGTCCTAGTTCAGGGACGAAAATAACGTTCTTTGATCGAATTACCAAAGATATTGAGATCGTGCGTGTCGTGCTGCTGCTCACAGGGAGTGTCCAAGGTTTGCGAAACAATGTTACAGAGTATTTGAACTCGTTCAACAAGTACCAATGGCTCTGGATGGATCAGAAGGACGCTGCCTATGAAGCATTTCTTAAGAAGAACCCCGATTTACAGGACTTTGAGAAGAAACTTAAGTCGTTTGTGGAGATTGATGAAGAAATTTCGGCCTTAACCCCTATATATAACATTGGCGCGCTGTCACTCAACACGCGCAATATTAAATTGCAGCTCAAGCACGAAAATTCGCAGTGGAAATTGAAATTCAGTGACAACCTGCACAATCAATCACGACGAAAGATGGAATCATTAACGGAATACTTCCGATCAACTATGGGAAAGCTAAATCGAAAGGTTGTGGATCTGGATTCTCTTCGGTTTGTGATGAATTTGTTGAAGGAGGTGCGTGCACGCGAAAGTGGTATTAACATGGAAATCAATCCTGTGCTGGATATGTACGAAATGCTGGAGTATTATTTACCTGATGGTTTCATGGAGAAGGAAGAAATGGATCAGAAATCAGTATTACGAAGCAATTGGCGAAAGCTCATTCACCACGCAGAGACACGTACTGATGAATTGAGTAAAACTCAAGCAGGTTTCAAGCGTGGTCTGTTGCGTGATATTAAAGAATTTATCGTGGACGTGAAACACTTTCGTGAAGATTACATGGCAAATGGGCCAATGGTAATAGGTATTCCACCCGCCGAGGCAGTGGAGCGGCTGAATAGATACAAAGAAGAATATAAAATTCGTGAGCGCAAACAAGAGCTCTATGCGTCAGGCGAAGAGTTGTTTGCTCTACCGAAAACAACATACCCCGAATTGGAGGCGACTAAGAAGGAACTACAACTTCAGGACAAGTTATTTGGGTTATATACCGATGTGTTGAGTACCATTGAGGAATGGAAACAAATCCCATGGCTCTCTGTTGCAGAACGAGTTCAGGCAATGACGGAAAAAGTGGATGCATTTTCGTCGCGTTGTAAGAAAATGCCTGCAAAGCTGCGCGAGTGGGAAGCCTACACCGACCTCAAGCGCATGATTGATGATTTCACAGACATTCTTCCTTTGTTACAGGAACTAAGTAAGGAGTCTATCAAACCTCGTCATTGGGATGCAGTAATGGAGAAAACTGGAACACAGCTAGACGTTACAGGTGCGGATTTTAAGTTACAGGCACTGATGGATGCCAACATCGTGCAGTACAAGGCGGAAATCGAAGAAATTACAGATGGTGCCGATAAACAACTGAAGATCGAGATCCAATTGGGTGAGATCTCCGCACGTTGGGAGACCGAAGAATTCCAGTTTAATGATTGGAAAGGACGAAATGTACCGATCTTGAAGGCGGTCGTACCGATTGTGGAAGAACTGGAAGAAACACAAATGAATTTGCAAACGATGTTATCCATGCGACACGTGCTTCCTTTTAAAGAAATCGCACAACAGAAACTCGAGCAGCTTTCAGATACCTCGGAGACTCTTGAGCGATGGATTAAGGTGCAGATGCTATGGTGTTCACTAGAATCTGTGTTTACAGGAGGTGATATCGCGAAACAAATGCCAGTCGAAGCCAAAAAATTCCAAAAGATTGACAAAGACTGGGCAAAGATTATGACCAAATCAGTGGAAATCAAAAATGTCGTGCTGTGTTGTGCTAGTGAGTTATTGAAGTCGTGTTTACCGACGATGTATTCGGAACTGGAGAAATGTCAAAAGAGTTTGGAGGGATACCTCGAACAGAAGCGAAACAAATTTCCGCGTTTCTATTTTGTGTCAAATCCTGGTTTGTTAATGATTCTATCGCAGGGCAGTGATCCTTTGAGTATGAACGAACACTATGAAAAAGTGTTTGACTCCATCGAGAAAGTGTATCATGACAAAAAAGATAAGACGCTGATTCACACCATGATGTCAGGCGTGGAAGAAGTGCGTTTCTCACAGATTGTCAAGGCTCAAGGGAATATTGAAGATTGGCTTGCGACACTGCTTAGAGGAATGCAGATCACAATGAAGGATATCTGTAGGCAATGTGCCATCGATATTGGCGTCGTTGGCAATGATCTGAAGCGTCTGCGTGAGTTTGTCGATCGATATGTGGCGCAATTTGCGCTGCTTGGGATTCAATTGATGTGGACAACAGATATCCAAACAGCACTAGAGCAGTGTCGTGCGAAGAAGAATATTATAAAAGATACAAGTGCCAAGCAGGCGATGGTACTTCAGGAGCTCTCAAATTGGTGCTTGAATGATCTTGGATCCAAGCAAAATCGAATAAAGATCGAAACACTTGTAACCATCCACGTGCATCAACGTGATGTCATGACTGATTTAGCGACACTGTACAAGCAAAAGAAGATCTCGGATCCAAACGACTTCGAATGGCTCAAGCAGGCCCGATTTTACTGGAGACCAAACAATGCAGATGAATTTAATGCCGATGGCGCCTGTGTCATCTCGATCACTGACGTGGATTTTAACTACCAATTCGAATATCTTGGTTCAAAAGAGCGGCTGGTGGTAACACCGCTCACCGATCGTTGCTACATTACGTTAGCTCAAGCGTTGGGAATGTACTTTGGTGGTGCTCCAGCTGGACCAGCTGGTACAGGGAAAACGGAGACTGTGAAAGATTTGGGACGTACCCTTGGCATCTACGTTGTGGTGACCAATTGTACAGATCAACAAAAGTATACGGATTGCGCCAAGATCTTTAAGGGTCTCTGCCAAGGTGGTTTGTGGGGATGCTTTGACGAGTTCAACCGTATCCAATTGCCAGTGCTATCCGTGGTTGCTCAGCAAGTGCTTGCGATTCAGAATGCAAAGAAAACGGGAACGAAATTCTTCCAGTTCCCAGGTGATCCACAGAACATCTTGCTCACTCCGGTTTGTGGATTCTTTATTACCATGAATCCTGGTTATGCTGGTCGACAAGAGTTGCCAGAAAACCTCAAAGCTTTGTTCCGCGGTGTGGCTATGATGGTTCCCGATTTCGAGATTATTATGAAGGTCAAGCTGTGTTCAGTGGGGTATTCTGATTACCAAGAGCTGGCAAAGAAATTCTTCATTCTATACAATACCTGCAAAGAGCAGCTATCGGCACAAAAACACTACGATTGGGGGCTGCGCAATATCTTGGCCGTGCTTCGAAGCGCCGGCAAGATCAAACGAGACAATCGCAACGATTCTGAAGCGAAGCTGCTCTATCAAACTCTTCGTGATATGAATCTTTCCAAGCTTGTTGCACAAGATGTACCTTTGTTCCTCTCTCTTCTGGCCGATCTGTTCCCAACGGTGCAGTTCCCGCCTAAAGGATCGTATCCAGAACTACAAGCCGCACTTGCGGCCGAAATTGAGAAAGCCGGACTTGTGGATCACCCAGGGTGGTTTAACAAGGTAATTCAGCTATATGAAACACAGCTCGTGCGCCACGGAATTATGCTCGTGGGACCGACGGGTGGAGGAAAGACCAAGACGTTCGATATCTTACAACAGGCTTTGACAATCACCACGACAATCAACCATAAGCAATCCAAGTTGAATCCCAAAGCCATTCGTGCTGCAGAAATGTATGGCGAAGTGGATCCCATGTCGGGCGAATGGACGACGGGTGTGTTTGCTGCCATGTGGTCCAAATACAACAACAAGAGCAACAAGTTTATTATGTGGATGATCTGCGATGGTCCAGTAGATGCCATTTGGATTGAAGACTTGAATACCGTGCTGGATGATAACAAGATCTTGACGCTTGCCAATGGCGATCGCATGCCTATGACCGACAATGTTAAGCTCATGTTTGAAGTAGAAACCCTCGTGAATGCAAGTCCTGCGACCGTATCACGTGCTGGTATTGTGTTTATCAGTGATACAGACCTGGATTGGGCGCCAGTCGTGGAAGCGTGGATTCTGAAACGCCCACAGAATCAACAATCAATCCTACGCGATTTGTTCATGAAGTACATGGGCGAAAACAATCCACTCAATCCCGGTCATTGCTTTGATTACTTGAATCGCAATACCAATGGCGTCATGACTGTATCTCGCGTGGGTCAAGCCTCGCGATTGTTTAACCTTTTGACAGGGTTACTTCTAGGTGAATATAGCAACAACCTTTCGGAAGATCTTGCCAAACTCGCGATTCAGTTTGAAAAACTCTTCTTGTATTGCATTTGTTGGTCTCTTGGAGCATTGCTAGAGCAAGATGATCGAAATAAGTTTGACGAATGGCTCCGTCAATATGATGACAATATGTTGCTACCGAAGTGTGAACCTGGGCAAACTGTGTATGAGTACTTTGTAGATCCACAGTCGTTTGAATGGCGCATGTGGCGACCGCCGAAATGGGAATATCCTAAAGGTTCGAAGCAACTCGATTTTTCGAATCTGCTTGTGCCAACGATGGATTCTGTACGAACATTGTATTTGATTGAGAATCTCCATAAGCAACGCAAACCTGTGCTGATGGTAGGAGGTCCAGGTACAGCCAAAACGTCATCGGCTCTAATGTTTTTTAACGAGTTGAATCCCGATCAGATGATGATCAAACGTGTCAATTTCTCTAGTGCCACGACGCCCTTCATGTTTCAGAATGCCGTGGAAACGGAACTAGATAAACGAGGAGGAAAGAGTTTTGGTCCTCCTGGTGGGAAGAAAATGACCGTGTTCCTTGACGATCTAAGTATGCCACTCGTCAATGCGTGGGGCGATCAGCCGACACTGGAAATTGTACGAATGATCATCGAGCTCAGCGGATTTTGCTTTCTCTCGAAAGATCGCCGCGGCGATTTCAAAGTGTGTGAGGATTTGCAGTATGTCGGCGCGATGGGCCATCCAGGCGGTGGTCGCAATGACATTCCGAATCGATTGAAGCGGCAATTTTTCCTGTTTAACTTGATTTTGCCATCACTGACATCAATCGACGATATTTATGGCCAAATGCTCGCAGGCCGATTCGATAAGGAGACATACAGTAAAGATGCACTGGCGATTGTCGCCAAACTTACACGTGCGACCATTGACTTGTGGAACTTCATGAAGGCCAAGTTGTTGCCTACACCGGCAAAATTCCATTATATTTTTAACATGCGCGAGCTGAGCCGAGTCTTTCAAGGTATTCTACTGACTCCACCCGAGACATTTTTAAGCGGTGGAGGTATCCGCGTCGTGCAGGGGAAAATGCCTAAACGCGAACCTGGTCAAATCCTGTTGCTTACGTGGAAGCATGAGTGTGATCGCGTATTCTGTGACAAATTGACCAACCATAAAGACAAGGAAATCTATAATACATACATGAGGGAGCTGATTAAGAACCATTACGGAGAGGAAATGGAGGCATTTAGCCGACAGCAGTACAATATGGTGAACTTCCTACGTGATCCTGAAGAGGATGAAGACGGAGCGATTGCCGATGCAGCCCTCAAGATCTATGAACCCGGCGGCGAGATTGAAGATATTCGGTCGCGAGTATTGGAGTTTCTTGAGAAATACAACACCGATTTTCCACAGCGTAGCATGCGTTTGGTGCTCTTCGACGACGCGTTAGGTCATCTGCTGCGGATCTCGCGACTGTTGGAAATGCCACGCGGTTCTGCGCTGCTAGTTGGGGTCGGTGGCTCCGGGAAACAGTCATTGACTCGCTTAGCTGCGTACATGGCAGGCTCTTCCATCTTCCAGATCGTGCTGACCAAGACCTACAATACAAATTCATTCATGGACGATATCCGTGCGCTGTATAAGTCAGCAGGGCATCAGCGGAAATCGACAACATTCTTATTCACGGATGCAGAAATCAAGAATGAGATCTTCCTAGAACTGATCAATTCCATTTTGATGACTGGCGAAGTCGCGGGTTTGTTCGCCAAGGACGAAATGATGGCGATGACGGCAGATCTGCGGAATTCCTTTGTGAAAGAGCGCCCAGGGCAGGCGGAGAACCAGACGAACCTCAAGCAATTCTTTATCGATTGCGTCCGTGATAACCTACATGTGGTGCTTTGTATGTCACCACTGAACGCGAAATTCGCAGACCGTGCGCGCAAATTCCCCGGTTTGATTAGCGGACCGACCATTGACTGGTTCTTGCCGTGGCCGGAGGATGCATTGATCGCAGTGTCCAAAGGATTTATTCATGATTACCCAATGGACTGCGACCCCAACACTAAGTTAGCATTAATGACACATATGGGCATGGTGCATCGCATTGTCACGGATCTTTGCGAGGAATACTTTCAAAAAATGCGTCGACGTGTCTATCAAACGCCAAAATCATACCTGAGTTTTATCGAGTCGTACAAAAAGATGTATGGCGTCAAACTCGAGGAGATCAAGGTAAAGGAGCAGCGTGTGAATCTTGGTTTGAAAAAGCTTATTCAAGGTGCCGAAGATGTCCGCGCCATGTCAATCGTGCTTGCGGATGAACAAGTAAAGTTAGAAAAAGCCACAGAAGAAACTAATACGATGCTGCAATCATTGCAGGTTTCATCCGCAGAAGCTCATAAAGAAGGGGATCAAGTGGCACAGATCAAGGCCAAGTGTGAAGAAGACGCAGCTCGAATTTCTGCTGAAAAGGAATTATGTGAAAAAGATCTCGCCAAGGCCAAACCATTCGTGGAGGAAGCAGAGACAGCAATTGATTCGATCAAACCGGCGCATATTGGTGAAATTAAGAAATTGGCGAAGCCAGCCGATATCATTCGATTAGTGTTCGATGGTGTGCTCATCCTATTCAAAAATCAATTAAACACCGTCAAACCTGCAAAATTGAACGTTGCAAAGCAGGAGATTGACTTTATTGAAACATCATTTACGCCCTATGCGCAAAGTGTAATGAGTGATTCAAATTTTCTTAAGAATGTGCAAACATTTGGCGCGGTTGGGAAGGATATGATTAATGAAGAAACGATCGAGCTGTTAGCTCCATACATGGAGCTCGAAGGTTTCCTCCCAAGCGTGGCGAAGAATGCTTCTTTGGCTGCAGAGGGACTCTGTACTTGGGTACGTGCGATGAAGTTTTATCATGAAGCCTCGAAAGTGGTAAAACCTAAGCTCGAGGCGTTGGCGATCGCTGAAGGACAAATGGAAGCCGCGAACAAAGCCCTTAATGCCGCTGAACTGCGTTTATCGAAGTGCAAAGAACGATTACAGGAGTTACAGCAAATGTTTGAGGCGCAAATGACGGAGAAGAAACGCATTGAAGACGGTGCAAACGCACTCGCACGAAAGATGCAGCAGGCATCAGATTTGATCAACGGGTTGGCGGGAGAACGCGTACGTTGGACAGATGATTCGAATAACTTTGCGGATTTGAAACGCCGTCTCGTGGGTGATTGTGCTGTGGCTTGCGCGTTTGTGTCTTACTGTGGACCGTTTAACCAGGATTTCCGAAACTACATGGTGCAGAACAAGTTTGTACCAGATTGTGAATCACGCAGTGTGCCGGTGACGGTGGACATTGATATCATCAACTTCTTGGTGGATATTGGTACCATCGGCGATTGGAACATGCAGGGACTGCCGACCGATTCGCTCTCGATTCAGAATGGTATTATGGTGACGCGATCGTCTCGATATCCGTTATTAGTCGATCCGCAGGGACAAGCGCTTTCGTGGATCAAGAACAAAGAATCGGAGCGAATGCCAAGTTATGGCACGACTTCGCTGAACCATCCGAAGCTTAAAGATCAATTGGAGTTTTGTATGGGCGAGGGCAAAGCATTGGTAGTCGCTGGCGTGGAAGAAGACATTGACCCGATGCTTGATCCAGTCCTGGAGAAGCAGATAATCATCAAAGGAAGAAGCATGTCTATCAACGTCTCGGACAAAAACATGGAGTTTAATCCAGCATTCTCAATGTACTTTATTACGCGACTGCCAAATCCACATTTTGGACCGGAGCTACAGGCAAAAACGACCGTGATCGACTTTACAGTCACGATCAAAGGTCTCGAGGAGCAATTACTGGGGCGCGTGATCGGGAAAGAGCAAAAAGCACTTGAAGAACAGCTTGCGCAAGTGCTAGAAGATGTGAATCTCAACACGAAGTCACTCTTAGCGTTGGATGCATCATTGTTAGAACGTTTGACATCGAACACTGGTAACCTACTGGAGGATGAAGAGCTGATTGGTGTGCTAGCAAATACGAAGGAAAAAGCCGCGGAAGTCAAAGACAAATTAATCGCTGCAGCAGATACGCGGAAGTCCATTAACGAGAAGCGAGAACAGTTCCGTCCAGTGGCGACGCGTGGCTCTGTGTTGTATTTCTCAGTCGTGGAAACGTCACTGATCAATTGTATGTACCAAACCTCACTGAATCAATTCCTGGCGTTGTTTATGAAGTCGATGGATCTCGCGGAAAAAGCGGCGCTGGCCTCGAAACGAGTCGCCAATATCATTGAAACCATGACATACATTTCCTATCGCTACATTAATCGCGGCTTGTACGAGCGTGATAAGCTTACGTTCATCCTACTGCTGACCATGAAGATTCTCGTGACAGACAATCTACTTACACGCGAAGAAGTAATCTTGCTCACACGTGGTGGTGCAGCGTTGGACATTAACTCAGTGCGACGAAAACCTTTCTCGTGGATCTCCAATGAAGCGTGGCTGAATGTGATCGAGCTGTCGCAGAGCTGCAAGTTCTTTTCCAATCTGCCACATGAAATGTCGTCGAATGAAGCCATGTGGCGTCGATGGTACGAGGACAATGAGCCAGAAACAGTCATGATTCCTGATTATGAGTCCCGAATCACGGAAAATGAAACTATTGGACCGTATTTGAAGCTGCTGCTCGTTCGATCACTTCGGATGGATCGGACTATTCTTACTACTAAGGAATTTATTCGCAATACCCAGCAAATGGGACCAAGATATGTGGAACCAGTCACCGATACGATCGACAGCATCTTCGCCGAAATGCGTGCTGATACGCCTGTGATCTTCCTCCTATCGATTGGCGCTGACCCGACCGAAAGCATCGAACAATTGGCGCGCAAGCGGAAACATCCATCGCCTGCAGTGGTTTCGATGGGTGAAGGTCAGGAGCCTGTGGCATTGAAGGCAATCAATGCTGCTGTAGTGAATGGCACGTGGGTATTGCTTCAAAACTGCGAATTGGGACTGGAGTTGATGGATCAAATGGAAGAGATCATGTTAAAACTGAGTGAAACGATGGATCCAGGCTTTCGATTGTTCCTTACCGCGCTCCCGAATGATCAGTTCCCGTTGGGGCTGCTGCAGATGTCGACCAAAGTCACTAACGAACCACCACAAGGGTTACATGCGGGTCTACTGCGTTCTTACACCGTCATGGTCGACCAAGATAAATTGGAGCGCGTGGAAACGACGCAATGGCGGCAATTGCTGTTTAACTTGTGTTTCTTGCACTCGATCGTGATTGAACGAAAGAAATTTGGACCACTTGGGTGGGGAATTCCTTACGAATACAACAATGGTGACCTTTCAGCGTGTACAATTTTCCTAGAGAAACATTTATACAACGGACCGATCTCGTGGCCGACACTGCAGTATATGGTGGCAGAAGTGCAATATGGTGGTAAAATCACCGACAATATGGACCGGCGGCTGTTTAATTACTATGCCGAGTGGTGTTTGACTCCAGAAGTTTGTTCTCCGACGTTCAGCTATAACCCTGCAGAGCCAATTTTCCGCATCCCAAACGACTTTAATTATCGGATCCCCGTGGTCGATACAATAGACGATTACCGGAATTTCTGTCACACTTTCCCGGAGATTGACTCGCCGGAGATATTTGGCCTGCATCCAAACGCTGATCTCACGTATCGTGTGAAGGAAGTGAATATGCTGCTCGCCACTTTGGGAGATACACAGCCGAAAGGCGGCGGCGGATCCTCAGGTGTTTCAAGAGAAGATGTGGTGTGTGACAAAGCGAAGGAATTGCTGGACCGCCTGCCAGAAGATTACAACGAAGACGACTACAAAGCCAAGATTGGCAAGTTAGGTGGGCTCACGATCCCACTCAACATCTTTTTGTTCCAGGAGATCCAGCGTCTGCAGCGTGTGATCGCTAAAGTGCGCACGATGCTGCAACAGTTGCAGATGGCAATTCGCGGCGAAGTGGTGATGACTGAAGAGCTAAGCGATACACTGAACGCCATTTTTGACGCCAAAGTACCACCGAGCTGGCTGCGTACGTCGGTTGGCGACGAGTTTTCGTGGATTTTGCCAACATTGGGGCTCTGGTTTTCCTCGCTTATATCACGGGACGAGCAGAATCGCACGTGGCTCAATACGCGGCGACCGAATTGTTTTTGGTTGACAGGTTTTTTCAACCCGCAGGGCATGTTAACGGCTATGAAACAGGAGGTGACGCGCAAACACTCGAAGACGGACAAGTGGGCGCTCGACGATGTTGTCTACCATACTGAAGTCACACAGTTTGAACGCGCGGAGCAAGTGCGCACGCCACCCGCGGAAGGAGTTTACATCTACGGACTCTTCATGGATGGCGCGACGTGGAGCAAGCAGGACGGTACGATCGTCGAATCCGAACCGAAGAAGCTGTTTACATCATTGCCAGTGCTGCACGTCAATAGTATGTCGAAGGAATTGGAAATGAAATCACGGAAAGAACTCTACGGATCGATGGGGCCTTTTGAATGTCCTTGTTACAAGTATGCCACGCGTACGGATCGCTACTTCATCTTTATGGTCACCATGAAATGTCCACCTGGTCGGCCACCAAGGCATTGGGGGCTGCGTGGGGTCTGTCTGCTTTGTAATACCGAGTAATAATGCAGAGATCATATTTAGACACGAAAAAGCACACATATATACATTCTCATCCCCGTTGTTAACGTCTGTCTCTATCTATCTATTCGGTATCCATGGCTGTCGCCGACGCTGCTGCTTTCTTGTTTGCGGCAGCGTTCGTTTTGTTTAAATTTTCTTGGTTCGCCTGCACGACTGTGTTTTGCAGATGCTTTTGAATCGCCTCGAATGGGTTATCCTGGAATGATGGATGTGAATGCACAGCCCGCAATTGACCCAGCTCTCGTACTGCCAACTTCTGTCGCTGTTTGCCGCTCAGCGCCTTCTTTTTCGTGCTTGTTGTTTGTTGTTGTGATGCTGCCGGTTTCTTCATCTTGTTGAGTGCAGCGGCTTCTTTATCAGACAAGAAAAGCGACTCCTGCAGCTCTTCCAGGTCAGCAAACACGCCCAGCTTCTGCTTATTGGCTTCTTTGGCTTTTTCCTGTGTCACGCGGTTCACAAGTCCCATTTTCTTCATGAACGCTGAACGTCGCTTCATACGCTTGCGTTGTCCACGACTCAGCGCGGAAGATTGTTCGCCTTCACCAGTACCAACATCATCATCATCATCGCTCTGTTCGTTGTCGATTGGTTCCTTGTCGTCATCACCGAAAGTCGCTACAACCGCTGCTGCACCGAGTGCCGATGTTGCAGAGATGGACGCTGATTGTGATGGCTTTGCTTTGCTCTTAGCTGTAGTGGAATGAGCAGCAGTGACGTGTGCGCGATTCTTCTTCTTCTGCAAGCGGCCCATCTTGCCTTCCCACTTCTTGGTGATGATGGCTGTAACTACTTGCCCATTAACTTTTGTGTCGACCAGCCACCCAAATTTCATACTATTGGTTATAATTGAAAGTAATTTATGACCAATCAAAAAAAGGAAAAATTTTCAACCAATAGATTTCTTGCTTATTGTTCGACGAGCGGGGTTTTGTAGATGAACCTATAAAGTTAACCCAATTCAAGTGTAGATATCAACCCAATTTAGTATGATCATCATTCGCATTTTAGGGCAACTGATGCTTGGGATTGATAGTCACAACGCTATTCATGAGCTCTTTTTCAACAGCTACTACAGTAGATTCTACCCGCTACTCACGCATTTAGTAGTAGATACTCAGCGTACGGTGATGTGGCTGCAGTGCTTCCTTACTATCTTCACCTATTTGCCAGAGAAACCAGTCGAGTTCGATGACCTTGAGCTTGTGACCACAAGAATTCATTTCGTTGTGGATTAATTCGACGGCCTGAATCGTAGCTGCTCGAATTTCAAGCTCCATCTATAGATACAATACATATTGCAATGCACAGGATTAGGATTGCAAAGTAAGCGCGCACAATTATATATGAAAAAAACTGTAGTTTGTACCTCACTCCCAGAAGGAATCTCCTTCTTCAAGTCAACGATTCCAGCCAGTTCGTCAGAGTATACCAGTACTCCTTCGGGGCGCAATACTTGTGGGACACGGTAGTCGGCTTCATCAGAACAGAATTTGCAACAACGTTAGATTCTCAAGCTGAATAAAGATACATTACGACATCACCGCTTACCAAACATGGTGAGTTTGCCGATATCGTGAAACGACGCCACACCACTTGTTCGCCGGCCATATGCAGCCCAGACATCACCAATTAAAATTTGTGCACGCTTATAAAAATGCACTTGCTCCCCTCGGTAGACTGCGTGGTCACGGAAACCTGGGAAATGCGCCAGCACCAGTCGCACGGCTGCCACGGCCGAGTGGTTCGCCTGCTTGATCACGTTCATAGCCAACCCGTCAAATGTGTGCTGCAAAACTTCACCGACTTCCTGGACTTTTCGCACGCGTTCTTGCAGCTGCGGTGGCGTGAATGGATGGAACCATGAGGTCACGGTCTCTGGTGTCACAGCCATCAGATTCTCTGCATCTAGCGCATGTGGGTTCTTCAACAACGCATTCTTCAGTCCTCTTGCAAGATGCTCGTACTCCATGCTAATATACAAAGAGTGATAGTTACAATATGTGATAAAAATGTGTCATTCGCTTTGGTGGTTATGAAAGCATTATCCACATAAATGCACTGATAATAACTCACTTTTCTGTAGGCCAGAAGCAGAAATTCAAGGCGTCCATAACGAATACATACTGACACGTCAGTGGTCCGTCTTGATCCACATCGGCAAAATAGTGGAAATCGCCGCTGTCCCACGTGACAAATCCTTGCTCTTCTTGCTGCAACCGTTGGCCCTATCAAGTTAATCATATGGCTCATTAGTTATTAATATAATGCAACGATTGTGGCTATTTAGCAGACACAGTCATACAAGCTTCTTGGCGAGTCGATCGACGGCATCTTTGTTGATTTGCACGTGCTGCGCGTGTTGCATCACACGCGATGTGGAGTCGCGCACCAATGCTGTCGGGTCCATTGAGTCTTGAGTTTCTGTAACTGTTGGCGATCTTCCCTAGTTATATTTCAGTTACATATCGGATAAATATCAAATACTCTTGCAATGGCTTATTTACATTTATAGCTGATAATTGTAAAATAATATCTAGAATAACCATTAGCTTGGAATTGGGGTTTAGATAGCATTGGGGTTTGAACAAAGGATGCAGCAAAGATCACAGATGTTACGTCGACGGCGTGCACTTCCAGCGATGGTTGTAGTTCTCTTGGCGGTCATTACTAGACAAACACTAGTAGACGCAGTAGGTGGGGAAACCGTCACATCATCTCAAGCAGTTGATGACGCAGAGCTAGCGGAAAAACAAAACACCGCCACCAACGCCGCTACGATGGTTAGTGAGAGTCCAAATTTCACGCCCTACAAGAAAAACGAAGAAGAGACAGACAATGCAGCACAACAAGAAGATCAGAATCAACAGCTGTACGAACCAAAAAATCGCAAGGTTGAGGCGTTTGACTTCGATCCGTCCGAGGGCTTGACATTCTATGTCGTCGCTGGCCAGCGAGAGTGTTTCTACCAGGATGCTAAATCCACGAGCGATCAACTAAGTGGCGCGTACGTCGTGTCTTCTGCTGATTCACATATCGATCTAGAGGTATGCATTAACGGAGAGAGTGGATACGAGACTGTGGAAACTTACATAGGGTCTTCGCTTTGCAGATAAAGAATCCGGAAGGTGTGCCGATCTATCGTCGACTGGGAGATGCTGAAGGACAGTACCAGGTGAACCCCACGTACGAGTTAACTGCTGCGTTTTTGTATCTTGGTTGAGTGAATACTCAGGATTTTGGCTATGCTTCTTCCTGTGGCAGGCATATGGGTGTGCATGAACTATGCTTCATCAATACAGATTCCAATGGGAAACTCGTCACACATGTGACCAACACGCTGCAATCTCAACATCCTGTCGAAAGAGGTGAGCTTTATTCAAGCTGTTTCCCTGATATTTTTTTTGTATACTAATACGGATGAGTTTATTGCAATGAATTGACATAGAACATGTAAGTGTCTTGGCGAAGTATGCGTCGCATTTGGATGTTCGACTTGGTGAACTGGAATCGGAGCAACGATTGCATCAGATCCGAACGGAGCGTCATATCAAGGGTAAGGGAGCTACGTATGCCACTCACTTGCAGAAGCGCGAGCCTGGGTAGTTGACTCTTCCTAACCAAACTTTGTTGACTTTATTGTCTGATAGTGGAGGAAAGCATGAGCAAACGCGTCTCCTTCTATGGCGCGCTGGAATGCCTAGTCTACCTGGCTGTCTGTTTTCTCCAGGTGTACTACATCAAAAATCTGCTGGATAGTCCCAAGAAGGTCCGATCATGGGTTTAGATTTTGTCGAATTAATGAAGGAAAATGTGCTCTTTCCCTTTCAAACAACACAGATTGTGGAATGGGGTTCACATTTATAATCAGTAGGAGCCTTGTAGATCAGCGTCAAGCTGCTTAATATACTCAAGATCTGGCAGGTTTTTCCTCGGCGGATATCGATCCCATAGCTCCTTAAAATCAGTGCCCAACCCTGGATTCTTGAGGCAGAAGGAGTCTTCGTACATAGTCAGCAAACCTCGTGCAACATCTTTAGCAAAGAAGCATGATCAGAAGGTCAACCAACAAGCAATCGCGTCCATGCTGGTTGCGGTAACAATCCACTCACCTTCTAATTGCTGTGAAGAAAGACCTAGGATACTCCACCACGGCTCGTTCTTCTCCGTCGCCACATTTGGACTAACTTGCTCCCGATATAAGCACGATAAATACAGTGCTCCCGCGGCAAGCTCTACGCAATTGAACGCCAAAACAAGACCACTTTTCGCGGCATCAGCGAGCAGCAAATACACAAGTGTGCGGATGTCATCGTAGGAAATGGACGGGTGCATGGCCTCCAGTGCGAACAGTTTCTCCATCAGTGGCGCAACGTACGCGAACGGCTGAGGGATGCTGATCTCAAACGCTAGTGTTTGCATCACAATCCTTTCAAATAACAGCACCTTGTTCGCCGTTTTTTCGATTTGACCAACATCGATTACCTCCAGCAGCGCATTCAAACAGTCTAGATGCTTGGCATGAGCAGCTTCAGGATTGTTCCCAAGCGATGCACTCATCTCCACCGGCTTGCCGATCGAATTCTTGCGCTTTCGACGACTATGTACCGTGGTCTTCTTCCTCAACAATGCTTCTTTTGTTGAGTCTTTCGTGCAGAAGAGTAAGTACATTGCACACTCGGTCATCAACCGCACCTTGATGGGGAACTCTTCTGTCTTGGCTGCCAGAAAGAGCGCAGCGGTGGCCACTAAAAACCGGTCATGGCTGGTGAATGAATGCAGTACGTAAAATCGTTGTACATACAGCTGCGCGGCCACTGTAGGAGCATCAGGTATCTCCACAAGCGCGGCCAAATCTTCGATGAATGAGCATGTCGTCCACCGCAACTGCTGTTCGACTGACCATGGCAGTTCTGATTCCATAAACGACGCTGTTCGAAACACGGTAGAAGAAGAACCAGCGGTAGTATCTGTCATATCGCCAGTTTTTCCCACATGACCTGGAGGCTGTTTGTTATTCTCTGTTGGGATCTGGTGCCCTTTAGATGCGAGCAAGTATGCACGTAGCTCTGGGAAGACCCATTGTGCTGACCGCGCCATGTTGATTGGAATTTCAATGTGCTCCTCTTCAAAAATGTACATTTTAGCCAATGAAAATTTATAATTTATATATATAAGATTCTATTGGATAAAATAGTTATAATTTCCTAGGGAAGCTCGAAACGAGTGGCTTTCCCCCTCAGCTCGGCTCATTTCATTTCCTCCTTTTTTTCCATTTCAAAATCGACAACTCAAGCCCGTGAAGAGCTACAAGAATCACACACCGAAACATATGATGAAAGCGGCAGCATCGTCGTCGTCTTCTTCAGCTGGTGCTACCTCTTCAATACACGTGCCTGCTTCATCACCAGATGTACCACTTCCGCCAACTCATATAGCTGATGGAGAAGGAGTTGTTGTTCCTGTTACTGGTAATGAAAGCAACATCCATGGCATTTCACCTCACAATACCATGGATGGGAGCAACTACAAATCCGAACCTTCGATACCTTCATCTGGATTTGTAGCAAGTGCCGTTGCAAATAATACAATTATTCCTACAAGTGGCTCTACTAGTGGAGTGATTGAACGCGAAGAGCGCGGCAAGAAGAGCGTCGCGTACCGACACACCGAGTTCCACCGGCTTATGGTGGATCACACGGGCAAAGAATACGAGCGGCGCATGTGCAACTATTGTGACGGTGTGTTCTCTTTTAAAGGTGGCACCACAAGTGCTGCACTTCGCCATTTGAAGTCGGCGCATCCAGAGCGGATTTTATATTCCGGTTTGAATTTGCCTTTACCGCCTTCACGAGTAGCAGAATATGCAGCGACGGCGATGGCTGCCTCTGAAGATGATGATGACGATGAAGACTACCAACCTGAAGACGAAGAGCAAGACGAGGGCGATAGCACCGAAAAAGCGAGCAAATTATCCACGAAAAAAACCGTTCGGCAAGCACGGAAATCCACTCATAAAAGAAAACGAGAGGACGGAACAGCAAGTGGAGCAGCTACACCAACCGCACATGTGCAATATCATCGTAGTCCTTTTTCCGGATTGACGGCGAGCCAGATTGCGATCACACATTTCTTGCACCACCACAAGGAAAAGTTGAGTGTCTCTGCACGCTTGCGGTTTGTCAAGCATTTGACACACAACATCAGTGAGGCAGAGATGTACAACGTCTTGGATGAAGTAACACGGGTGGCGTACATTAAGGAATTTGCCGATGAGGCGACATCAGCGTCGTTCACGCCGTCCGCCGTGTAATTAAAAATGCATCCTAAATGGACAAAGATCCGTAACAAAATGAGTCAAGCACTACTTGTGTTGGGGGTAAATAATAACTTCCTTATGTTTGTATTTACAATAAATTGCGCGTCTTACCCATGACACCTTCGTTCCTAGTTACACTCCGAAGCGTCCGTACAGGTCCATTCGAAACGTAGATTGCGCTTTCGCGCTGCTGTGTATGGCTACTTTCGTCATCAGCTGCGTCGACAGCGCATTTGGAGAAGACGCTTCTTCATGCTTCAATGCTTTTGGACTAGATGAGGTCGTTAATGGATACGTACTTGCTCGATTCTTCACAACATCGTCATGAGTTGAGTCGATGCTAACATTGCAGCCTGACTTCGCGATTTTCGATGTACCTGTCATCGTGGAATTCTGTTTGTTTTGTTGCAGTTCCTGTCGAAGCAGCTGCTCGTACATTGGTGAGGATTGACTCTCTTGTTCCATTGTGAGCTTCTTCTGCCGTTCAAGATATAATTGATGCTTCTTCTCTGCTTCCTGGTTGGGTGCATCCGGTAGATATATGTCTTCAGCTAGTAATGTCTTTGCGAGAGGATACGACAGCACAGTCTCTCTAGTTTGTCGATCTGCAACTAGTTGCTCTTGGTTATGGCAGTCGTGTTTGTTGTTGTGTTCGTGATGGCTGGTCCTCGAGTAAGAAAGCGGTTGGCCAGTACTCGCATGTCCATTTTGGTGGATCGCGCTCTCGCTACGCCGTTGTTGAGCCAACAATAACGGAAATGGCTGTCTATTTGCCGGCCGCTCAGCGACATTATTGTGCAATGGTAATTCCGGCATCGATGCACGGTGTCTGGTTCGATTTGTCATGGCGTAACGTCGGAAGAGTTCGTCGTAATTGTATTCGTGGGTCTCTGTTAATGATGCGCGGCGTTCTATAGATTTCGATCGCTCGCGCGTCACGATGCGGTGATTAGCCTTCATCTTCTCCGACGTCGGTGGTGTCGTATCAGGTAATTGCGCACGTTGCATGCACTTGTAACAAAATGCTTCGATCTCCGGTTTGCGTGTGTCGTCATTTAGTTTAAAAACTGTTTTGGCCTTTCGACATCGGTGGCAAACAGACTATTGTTGGAGATCATTTTATCATCAGATAGCAGTGAGCAAGGGATGAAACAGTATCAAATTCTAATAGAAAGAGCAATGAAGAGCTCATGTTGTACGCACCTTCTTACAGATACCACAGTTGCGATGCTGATCCAGGATCGTGCGTTTGGAGCCACATCGAAGGCAGCTCTTCCTTTCAAACACAAGCAAAAAAACACAACGCAAGTCAAGCTTCTCACTTTCAACCAGTTGACAACCATTCATACCCCATCAAGATCGGTCGATGTCTCGTTTTGTCCATCCACGCCGATAAGCGTTTCGCTTCACAGCATTGCAGCGCCTTCGCGACTAGCAGTACGCGCTCCGAAATCACTGTGTCGATCGAGCGTTGCATCGACGCTGACGACCGCGCTGGATAGTTCCCCACGACAAAACACTCGACGATGTCATCACAAATCTTACGAAAGAGAAAACATAGCGACAATTCCAGTCGCTTCAGGCCTGGGCGACGCTGAAGCAGCGGCCAATCGGGTCGTTGCATCGATTCCATCACATGGTAAGCGACTTCGAGGCCCTGGTCATCCAGTGTTCTCCCCATGCGCTCGTAAGTGAGCAGATCGCGGGACTCTTTGTTTGTGGTACCACTTTGCCAAGCACACCACTTGACACCAGCAAATCGGAACGGCGTGCTACGCGCTTGGCGTTCCGAGACCAGCAACACTGCCGCGTCAAGTACAATGCACCCCTGAGGACTGAGAATGGACTGCACCGTCATGAATTCCTGGTCAGTATCAGCGTAGAGACCGTCCGTGATGTCCAGGAACGAGCCGTTCATGTACCCAGTCGCTAAAACCCGAAATTGCTGTCTACAGTGCTGTTGTTGATCATTTTCCTCTGCGTCATTTGGCGTGAATGGTGTGATACTACGATGCACTGTGAGCTGCTCGCGATGACCGATGACACGCCATGTGGAGGGATCCAGTGCACCGTCGTAGGCCGCCAATGCTGTGATAGCCTCACCGAGCAATGTGTCGCAGCGGTTGTCATACTTGAACCGCTCGTTCCTGTCCAGCGCGTGCATGATAAAACAGGAGCTGTCTTGCTAGTCTGCTTCGGAGCTTCTTCTTTGGTCTTGATCAAACACCAAAGAAGTAAAACGAATAGAAGGAAGGAAGAGCCGATTACTGCATTGCACAACTGGTTAGAGCCACTAGTAGGATTCTGCTTGTCACAGGGGGTAAAAAGCTTTGCTATCAAAGACCGGAATGCGTTTTCCAAACTACTTTATGCGAAGGCAAGTGTATATGCGTCTGCAGTATTGTTCATGAACAAGCTCAATGGACTGACCAATGTGTCTGTTGACAGCCAATATCATAAATGAAATGGATACGTCGCCTCAGCCAGACTGATCATCGCACCCAAAAGGTTTTGCGAATCAAAGAGTGGTTATAACCACTTTTCATAGGGTGAAGAAGAATGGAACGAAGCGATGATGAGATGGGCCTGACTTCTAATTGACTACCACAAAAAATAGAGAGTCCCATGGCATTCAACAAGTTTACGAAGTATCAGCGATCAAGGCTTTGTTTGGGATTACTCTCGACTCTTCCTGCCCACTTTACCGTATTCTATAGCGCATTCTATCTATAGCTTTCGAACATCCAGCTGTTAACCGTTATTGTCTGGGTCCGACTTAACTAACAAAGGCTAGCTTAGACTAGACACTGCGGAGTAGGCGTCTCCGACACCTGGACTCGATGAATCCAGGAGAGTAGGTGTTCATTCTTAAGAAAGATGTTCCTCGAAGCATTAATATCCCTATCGAGAACGAACTTGCAGTGAGGGCACTAAAAGACTTTCTGGTGCTCAATCGTGTGGTTGATTCTCCCACACTGAGAACGAGTCTTTATTGTATAATGCTCCCCACAGTCGATCACGCGTCCGCCTGATCTTTCCGTGTTGTAACTAAGTAGCTTCTTGAACATATAATGAGACCACGTGAGCATTTTTCTTGATGTCTTGCTTGAAATCCTTTTTTGCTTGGACGTCAGCTTTGATGTACCAAAAGTTGGAAGAAGGACTTCATAGTAGTTGTCCAACAAGGATGAAATGACATCTTTTCCTTGTTCCAATCGATTCAAAATCTTACAACCACATTCTATGGCCGCTATCGCTTGAGATAGTTCTGGGGTTAACCAAATCTAGAAGTTCTCATCCTCTAATGATTTCAGGATGGATACCAAATATTTCTCTAACTTTGCCAGAGGATCCATACTTAGTCATGTCTTTCGACTGAAATCGATGTCCTAGCTTGATAGCAAATTCACAAGTGAGATGGAAGACAATTAGCCACCAGGCTGCACTTGAAAGTGTAGAGCTATGGATGATATGCAGAATAACCTACTAAGGATGAAGATTCGCCGTATGGTATTATTCAAGTGGTGTCGTTGTTTGTTACGGTTGGAGCGACAGGTTGCGTCCCATAGATCGTACAATAGTGTTTGCCTGAAGGTTTTATAAAATAGCTGCCACTAATTCTCAGTTTGAAGATTTCACCCTTAATGGTAGCGGTGAACACAGTTTATTAAATGCTTGTGTACGACTCAACGGTGTGTCAACGGTAATACTACAAGCATGGACGCACGCAAGATTCCCGCTGTTCCATATAATCTCATATCTATGACCTTTGCCTCCCTTTCGCACCGATACTACCGTGCCACATTTTCTGGACAGTCACTTTGATTCTTCACGCACTCGATTTCCACGAGCATGCACTGTCATCGCTTTGCATCCTTTCTTGAGAAGAAAAATGGCGCTCATTGTGGAGAATTAGAAACAAGTTTCTGCTTCTATCGATAGAGAGAAAAAACACGTCAAAGTATATCCCACCGGTGGGAGAAGTGGAGGAATAAAGATTAAGAAAAAGCTATTTTATTTGGATATTTTTCACTGAAACCCGTATTTTATTTTTTTGCAAAAAAATACAACTGCTTTACCAGATTATAGTGTGACGTGTTTTGATTGAATACTGTATTCCAGTCACTGTCTCTCTCTCCAACAAGAAAAGCACTTTTCTTCTCCCACAAAACATGCAGAAGGATGCACATGATGGTCATATTTCTGAATTGGCTGATGTCCAAGTAGCAAACGATGACACTTGCGCTCACGCTGCTTCAACAATCCAATCGGCCGTTATATCATCACCTACAGCCGAAAGAACCGCGAAGTCACGCAAGTTCACGCATTCGACGGAGGAGCAGCGACTCTGTTTGTTGGAATGGCTGGAGCATCGCGACAACTTCCACCTCATGACCTCACCGGCTGCACTTCCTAGCAACAGCAACAGTGGTTCTACCACCAGCGGTGCCAATGGCAAGAGACGCAAGAAATCGGATGGCTATCGATCACTCATGCACCACATGAATACACAGACACACTCGAATTGGACTGTCACGACTGCA
The DNA here is from genome assembly GCA_001600495.1 of Pilasporangium apinafurcum. NCBI lineage: Eukaryota > Oomycota > Peronosporomycetes > Pythiales > Pythiaceae > Pilasporangium > Pilasporangium apinafurcum. The sequence continues at coordinate 255,362 of BCKE01000017.1, read as the reverse complement.
CGCAGTCGCTACGAAAGCTTTCTCGCCACCTACCGCAAGACCAAACAGCTTGTGGGCCAATCAGATTTTCAGGTGACTGACAGCGATCGAGCACGTGGTATTACTACCGTCAAGCAGAAACGCAACGCCATGTGTCTTTACTTCGATCGTATCGATGCGCTCTTTACCACTGACTGTCAGAATACAGGTGCAGGAGCTATCAGCGAACATTTAACAAACAAGAATGACGAAGAAGTCAAATCCAACGGACAACGCACAGACACAATAAATGTAGCGACTAGTGACGCTTGCTCTGATACAAACAAAACCAAACGCATAAAGTGCCACCATAAACTGCTGCAGAGTACTCAAGATCCACCTCTACCATCTGAAACAGCCAGTGATGCAGCATTTGCACAGCTGTCAACCGCTATGCAACTAAATTTCTTAAGGCTAGAGCGTGAAAAACTCGCCTTACAACATAACCAGCTGCTACTGCGACAACGCGGATTGGAAATTAGGGAATTCCAAGTGCGAACCGAGGCTATCAAGAGTTTGGTGGAGGCAGGCAAGACACCCGACGAAGTAAGAGCCTACATGGCATTACTTGAGCAAAATCCATCGACTGATTTACCATGCTCATCATTTATCACTAAATAAAATTTCTCATTCATTGGGCGGTGTTGAAAAACACCAGATTAGACATACCCATAATCAATAAGCATTACTTACCGTGCAATCACAGCCACCAATCATAAATCACAATCTTCATAGCATATCCAAAAACCGATACAAGTCGAATTCACCATCGTCTTCATTCTTGATCACTGGCAGTCGTTGTTGAAGCCAATTATACTTCTCAATATTCTTGAAATACTGAGCCTCATATTATCTTCTCATCTTCTGCAATCATCACCACATACGACTCTTCCTCCAAAAAAAATTATCGCTGCAAAGGCTTACATTTCTTCCACACGATCACCGTCTCCGTCGAATATATCGCTTCGTGCAAGTTATACTACTGAATCTTGAAACAACGGTTCTTGGTCAATTACATCATCGATAATCATGTCGGCAGCCATACTAGCAACATTGAGTAAACTCGACACGCTGAAATCTTCATCATCCATACTCCAACTCCGTACTTTCAGGACTCGAACGTCGTACTTGTCAAAAACAATCTGTAAATCACCCAACCAACAGGAACATCGCACACACGAAGACTGGAAACAAACTCCGCTTCATCTCGACAGCACACGCAACTCGAATCACGACATAAATTCCGTTCGACAAATGCAACTCCATTCGACCCAAACATCACTCATAAATCATACAAACACACGCGTACCACAATCACCAAAGTCGAATACATACACCGACATATACTGCCAAACATCCAAATATAGCTGAAAAATCCCCAATTGCCAACGAAACAGAACACGTCCACGTCGTTTTGCTCAAGGTCGATACTGCGTTTGTTCTTCATCTTCTTAATCTCTCCTCACTGAATGTCGTCAACGAAATTTGGAAACCCGCCAACACGATATTCCACTCGACTACACTACAACAATACCAAGAGCGTCTCAATAATCGACTTCTACAATCTTACTTGATCAACAGCGAAACACCACAGCTTGAAAGTTGTTAATCCTTGTCGTCCTGCATGCCAACACTCGAACAGTCTTCCAGCAAGAAATAAAGCTGAGTAAATACCGATACTTTTCGCTGTAGCTGAACTATCAATTCCTCTTCACCACTTCAAATCACCATAAATTCTTCATCTGCAAACATAATTGTCAACGCTAATCGAACGACAATGCTCGACATACCATATCATCGCACTTCACTTCTTCTATTGTTTCTGCACTTCGACGCGCTTAGACTTCACCAACTTGATCAATTTTCGAAATCTTGATTGAGAATGTATAATAAATCTGCATACCACCACAAGCTTTCTCCACAATAACGAACAGCTCACGCACATACCATAGCATTTCTCACTCTTCACGAAAATCACTCTTAAATTTGATGACCAAAATCTTGAACGTTCTCATCCACAACGTGATCTACACTTCAGCAATACAGGCTGCGCATATCTTCATACACCAATTTTGAATTACACACTTCGAAAACTTCCATATAACTATCGACATCATCCAAGCTGTACTTGGAAACAACGGGGGCCTCAAATGTACTTGTACGCGAATGACATATAGTGTATAGCCAATCCTGATCAAATAGCACACCGTCAACACCGACGAGCCAATGCTGGACAATACGCACCAAAACAACGAAGATGGAAACTCCACCACTAGCATATGTTGAAATTGACTTCATCACGTAACAAACCACTCGAAAAAAACTGGAATATCTACACGACGATAACAACTCTGTTCTTGCATCTCGTTCTTGCTGCTAACTTTCTTCATCATTGTCTACTTCACAAACTTGAAACAAATTGATCGCGTCTTCGCCTAGCCAAATGGCACACCATGTCGAAAAACAACAAATACCAGCAAAACAGCAAAATACTACTGCTCTCTGCCTTCCTGCCAACAATAATCTTCATCAACTACAACAAATCTTCTTACTTGAACTGGAAATTTCAAAAAAAAATACTTCACGCGCAAAACGTCGCTTTCGAGTTCCTGCATGCCAAAACTGGACACGATTCCACAGCAGGCAAACAAACTGTTGTAAATACCAGTGGCGACGCAATACTTGAATATCTTCATCACTTGATTTCTTGAATAGCTAAGCAAAAGATCGCACTGCTGCATGCCAAGACGAAACGTACACCAAACGGTAGGCGACATTGACAATGAAAAAAGCAAACACTCACAGCAACATTTGTCTGCGTCATGCTTCTTGTGAAATCACAGTCGTCAAATAAGAAACCCTTCTTATAATCGAGAAAAGACGAAACAGAACTTGTTAGACTGTCAGCAGAAGCGGCGATAACCACTTGCCCATGTAGATCGAAAATGACTTGTCACTCCTAATTGAAACGTGTCTTCTTTCAAGATGCGCCGCTATTCAAATATTTGGGGTGCTTTACGACAAACACTACATCGCAGATCACAGGTTGCACAAAGTCCACGAAAATTTGACAATGATGCATAATGGCTCTCAAACCAATTTTGGCGCTTGACGAAGACTGCCCTTCCAAATGTGCAAGTCACGCGTAGAAAAATGCTTTTGTGTTGTTCAATCTGCATGCCACGAAACATCTTCTCTTGATCATTGAGGAGTCATTCAGAAAAAGTAGCATACCATTATCATGGCGACTTTTTGTCCCTAAAAAAAGGAATCAATCCAGCGCAGAGATTGTATGTGCAGGACGACAAGTGGGATCTGTTTGGCTTTGCACAGCCTACGGATACGAAAATCACGCGGGCATCTTCGTCCTTATCTTCTGCACTTCTTGGAGCTCTTGAGATGTTTGGAGTAAAACTGGAACTGAGCATTTAAACAAACAACCAAAGGAGCGGAGAGGAGAGAGGGGGGAGAGGAATGGAGAGAAAGGGGAGGGGAGGGAGAGACAAGTAAAGAAGAAAATCAGCAATTTGCTCTTTTTACTCCAATCAAATGCTTTGATTGGAGGAGACAAGAACTGCGGATAGGGAAACTCTGTAAAAAAATCCACTGTTTTGCTGGCTCGATTTTATAAGAACCTGTAAAAATAAATATTCGAGAGAAATCGAGACTATGAAACCAGGTTGCTTGAAGGTTGCTCCTGCGCCAAACGAAACCGATCTTTTCTCATGGGCTTTGCGACACAGAGACATGGAAATGGCACATGTGGTCAACGATGGTAAAATGACGAACAGATCTTGATCCTGCTTTGTACGTATGTACCCCATCCACAATATGCATACATTTACTAATCTGTAGGTGTGGTACCAGCAGCTACGCGAGTCGTACCATCGCTGGTAAAATGCTGTTTGATAACCATCGCCAAGCACTTGAAGCAGTTTTGCAAGTACGTTGGATCCCATCGTCCTTTTTCTATCCATTCCTTGTTGCATTGATGTGAACGAATATGACGGCCAATGCCAAATATCCACATGGATGCGATGGTGAAACTGTATACGCTTGGTAGCACACGTTTACATCCAACACTGTGGGCAGAGCTCTCCGATGTTGAGAAGCGGCTGTTATATCCATATGACCTGTCGCGGTTGGATCTCTTTGAAGTTCATCAATTTATGACTCGGATTGCTGTATGGCGGCGTAAGCGATTGCAAAAGCGATTGAAAGCGTAGGGCGTCCCATGAATTATCGTGGGTTGTTATGTGTTAGATATTTACTGTGTGTGAGCGGAATGTATTCCTAGCCGCCGAGCCATGCGAACGAATACTTTATTTGTCCAGGATGTGCCCAGTTATGCAGTGCTATCGACAGTGGAACACAGCAGCAGTTTCGCACAGCTAAAGCAGTTACTGGGAATCGAGTTCCTACCAAATGTTGAACTGCGTGGAGATTCCATATTGCAGCAAAGCAAACCACGGAGAAAGTGGAAATCAATCTTGGACGTTTCTAATACCATTCAGCACAGCGACACAGAGACAACTAGCGCAGTTTCAGACGTTGAAGACATACCTCTGAAAAAAACAGACAGCATAAGATCAGAACTGATCTACTACCGCAGTGCAATCACCAACGTGGGCTGCGGGTTTCTTGTGGTGCGTAGCTACTGATCACCACACGCTTCTGTGCAAACTCTACAAAGTCAAGTAATAGTAAATATAACTGGTTTTCAATGCAAAGGAAGTAATCCGGAGCTCCAATACACTCGTGCTGCTCCGTCTCAATCACTGCCAGATCACGAATGCCGGAGCGATTCTACTTGCAAGCGCCATTCGGGTATGTGGATTTGGAGAATGTGCGCTGCCGACAATTCAGCCTGGCTATATTGGTTCTGCTTTCGTTTTCATGTAGATGTCGTCTTCGCTTCAAGTGCTTGACCTCAGCAATGACGCATCAGTAGTATATAAACGAGCAAGCATGAACAACGAAGTTGGCTCGAGTGGTGTTGAAGCCCTTGCACTAGCCCTGCATCAAAACACATCTCTTGAACAGGTTTTAAAAAGCATCTCTCCAAAGTTTTCTCCTTCCGCGATTATATTTGGTAACCACAAAGCTCCATTTGTGGTTGTAGCTTTTGCTGGCTGGAAACCCAGTTGACAACCACGGCGGTTCGGCGCTCGCAGCAATGCTCTACAAGAATAATACTCTCAAGCGATTAGATTTGGAAAGGTTCATATGCTTTATCCTCGTATGTAATCTTAATTGCTGATGAATTCTCTGTGAACCCAGAACGCTTGTCTGCGATGTTGCGGAAGCCCTGATCGATGCCTTTGCCCAGTCCTGCACGTAAGTGGTTGCTTTGAAGCTGTGTCTCGTTTACTTTGAGTAGCTAACTTAGCTTAACTCTGTGGTATGCAGGCTTATCAGCCTGAACTTGCAATGGTGCGGTCTTCCTCCTGGTCTTGGGGTGAAACTTGCTGGTGTCCAGCTAAACCAAACTCTTGCTATGACTAAACGTGATCTAGTTGTAGCCTGAGTCATCAAGAAATGTCTAAGACTGGGGATGTGTACTATGATACTTTAATAGCGTGCTTGCATGTGACATTAGCATTTGCGAAACTCACACTAGGGACTGTGGGACTTAATAACAATGCTATGCGTACTTGATTATTCTAGCCCCCCGCTAGTCTCCTTTGTGGCAAGCACAGAATGTTTTTACGGATGAGTACAACGAATAGATGGATAAGCATTCATTTCAAATAAACTATTCTCTCTATGGCATTTATATATAATTATTGAAGGAAAGACAGACTTCCGCAGTCAACTCCAGCGGATTAGTACTACAAGTGCTAGAATTAGCCAGTGGATTGGTGAGACTATCAAGCAAATGTTGAATCTGGGCTTCCCGCTGTGTCAGAGCCGTTTTCAGATTCCGATTAACTTGTTCTGATTGAGCTAATGCCTCTTTTTCGCGATATATATGATTAACTTTGCTTTTTTTTGTCTGTAAATCGCTCAATGTGGTCTCCAACGCCAACGCTTCCTGTTGAAGTGCGGCTAGTTGGTTACGTCGAGTCTCATACGTGCATTTCTTGGTTTTCTTGCCTCGACATGGAGATAGAATTTTGCGCTTTCTAGTTGGTAAATCCGTTGCTGCCTCTATTGTGACGAAATTGAATTTTGAAGAACCGTTACTGCTCTCTAGGAACATCTTGGAGTCATCAAGAAGATCGAAGAGAGCCATATCGTCAGTCATAAACTCGAACCCACTGGCGATCTGGTCTATTTCCTTGAGTATCATATCGTCGTCACTTCTCTCAAACGCATTTATTTGGTGATCCAGCGATCCAGTGGTGTGGATTGATGTGGCGACTAAGCGTTCGGTTCGCATATTATTCCTTTTGATGCTTGTCAGTCAAATGTTGGGATTCAGCTATTGATCTTCTGTTGGAAAGTCAAAATGAGCAATGGTACAGAATCATGAGGCAGGTAGCCAGCTATAAGCCAGCAAGCTCATTGTGACAGTCGACAAGACTTGGATGCATCTGTGTTGTGTAAGATGATGGGCAGCCAAGTTCGAGTAAAAAAGAGGGATACAATAATGAAAAAGGAGATGAGCTCATTGATATCCTCTCGAAACGAATAATATCAGGTGATGCAAACGCATGAATTCCTTATAGGAACAGATACATGATGAGGACTAGCAGAAAACTCACTTGAGAAGAAGGCTCCCAATATCCTTGTTTCCAGTCGAAGACGATTCATTAATAATAAAAACGTTTGCGCTTCTTCAGACTCTATAACGTTGTGGACACGATTTGCTCGCATATTGTATAATGAATCGAGATACTCTATGGCCGTGCCATTATAAGGAAGTGGAAGATAAATCAGTCCATCTTGTGGAGGCGACACCTCACTTGGGTACCACCCGAAAGCTGCGCGTAATCGAACTAGATTTTGAATCGAATGCATTGTCTCTTTTCGGTAATCGGCTAGTCATAGAAAGGACGAAGATGAAGTGTGTGACACCATCCTGCATATCTAGCCTACAAATAATCTCCTATTCGTGGCAGGAAAGATGGGTGCATGGGTCTCATTATCATTACTTGGAGTCTAACATGTAGTCTATTAGAAATTATTGAGGCTGTTATTATCACTATAATTCTCACGGTTTGAAGGTACCAAAAGATTATCCAGAAGTGTTTTGATCTGGATTTCTTGCTCGGAAACGGCGAGTTTCAACTCTAGGTTCTCGTCTTCTGCGAGCGTCCGCGCCAACTGTTCGTGCCGCATACTCGCGTGTGATTGCTCCAGTTGACTCCGTTTCTCTTGTAACTCGCGGAAAGTGTTCTCTAACACAGTCGATTCCTGTCGAAGCAATAATACTTGCTGTCTTCGATTGGCATAGGTACACTTTTTCGTTTTGGTGGATGGTTTCTGTCCAGAGGTCTTGGGATGCGGGTTTTTTGGTGCTGTCCATGTTGATGCCGTTGGTGTAGATTTTGCGCTTGTAACGTCAATCCCATCAGCAGAGAATGCTAGAGATGTTTGAATATCTAGTGACGCGATCAATCCCGTATCATCCACTACTCGGCCCAAACTTAAATCCGCCATACTAATATCAAAGTCTTGTGTACATAATTGATCGATTTCTTCGGTCAGCTTTTCATAGTCATTATCGGAATCGTGATCGGAGCAATGCATAAGGACATCTGCTAGCAAGGCGTGGTGATCAGATTCCTGTGATGGCAGCGACATCGTTAATCGTTTGTGATCAAGGCGGAAAACTGTGGAATGGCGTTAGGCTTAGCTAAAGAAAATCGAAAGTGGCAATGAAATGAAGATAATCTTTCGTCATTAGGATATGCAATGCTAAGAATCCTGCTTGGTAGACGATTACACAATCCATTGGGGCATAGATACCGAGTCATCTGCATCCATCTCCTTATCAAATTACATTGTATGAACCCATATGCAGGCGTTGTCAAGAGACGATGGATACGTCACAGGGCAGATGCGAAATATGATCATCACTAGTCGCCTCGTAGTGATCATGTATCAAATAATAGTAATTTATCGCACTTTCGGTAGAAAATCTATGTTCAGTAGATCAACATTCTTAAAAATGGTATCAACTATGATGTTCGATAGATTCAGGATGCCATTGCGTGTGACACAGGGCAGACGGTTAATCGAAAAACTTTCGACACACGCATACACTTGGAATCTCTCTATACACCTTTAGATGTACGTTTTCTAAATATCTGCGTCTTTTCCTGCCCCCAGATGTCATAGCGTTCTGAAAGGTAAGTGTGGACGTTTCTGCTACAATGGGTGCCATATTAATCCAGTTCCTCTACCCAACAACGTTGGGCGTCACACGCTTTCGTTGGATACTAAATTGCTTTTTTACGTCACATGTTCACTACAGTCTGACGCCAGCTCTCCATGGACATTGCGAATACATGACATCGCTAAGATCATCATTCCTCACATGAATACTGCTTTGCAATACGAAAGAGCGCAGCTTTAGCGACGACAAAGGAACCAACATTCTTAATACCCATTGCATCCGTTGGACAGGAAGTGAGTGGGGCTCAAACAATATAGTGGCCAAGCTGCGGATATCCAATACTAACATGGATGGCTGCTGATGATTGAGAGGAAGGAAGTGAGTGTCATTGCATTGACATGTCAAACTTGATGCGCCGCCTCGTGACCATCATTGAGCAGGACGATTTGAAGTCAATGCCACCTAGGTGGTAGAGGAATAGTCTGTTGAGTATTATTAAATGAAACGCTGTTCGTTCTTCAGCAGCTTGTGTTCCAGAAAGAATTATCTGTCTGGGAGAATCAACTGATTGCTTATTCTGCTTTCTGGATAACTGAGCAATCACACGATTTGCCTGGGGTGAGAGTCCCACGGCCTGTACCCATCTGCGTTAACATTAAAGATGATGGGTGAGCAGACGAGCACCGGACTGAACAGATTTTTGTAAGATTTCTTCGCATTGTTCGAAAGGAAAGTCAAAAATGTACCATATCCACCACCTCTGCAAAGGTGAGATGATGATGTGATTGATTTTGGGCTATGTTTCTTGGTCATTATACAAGATTGTTCGAAAACACAAGGTTGCTGTTCCTTTTTTTTTACAATGGATATGCGACTTGCGCTGTGCTTCAAGTGCGAATTGAGTGCGTGTTGGGTACTGTTGGCCACTATACTCGCGAGCAAATACCACTATAATTGTCCATGATGCTATGTTTCTCGTTGAAGTTGTATCATACTTTTAAGTTTATTATGCATAGGCAAACAGTTAAATTAATTCTACAACTCGTGGTTGTTATGGCTGGAATGTCCAAAAGCTGTCGATCAGCTGCTTGATCTGTGCTTCTTGCTGCAATACCGCGGCTTTCAGTTCTTGGTTAATGGCTTCGGCACACGCCAGTGTCACTTGCTCTTCTTTCTGCAAAGCACTCCTACTCACCGGTGAGAGCAGTTGACGCTGTTTTTCTTCTTGTAATCCACGCAGCGTATTTTCTAATGTCACGGATTGCTGTCGAAGCGCGAGGACTTCTTCCTTCCGATTGGCGTATGTACTTTTGCGTCTCCGCTTTGTTCGTCGCTCGGCAGCGCATGGTGTCTTGCGCTTCATAATCGAGTCGGTCGTGACTGAACTGGGATCTACGCTGGTGGGCGATAACATGGCTGGGAGCGTAGTAGAAACGCATGATGTGTTAATAGCCCTGCCATCAAACTCTTCGAGTTGATCAAAGCTGAAATCATCCAAGAAGAGCTCCATCTCTTCAAGAACAATGTCAAAGTCGCTTTTCATATTCTTTGATAGACAGCACGGCAACGATGTATCCGATAAAACCAGGGGATTTTCAGGTTCTTGCGAGAGCGGCAGCAACGTGAGTTGGCTGTCAAGTTCCATTTGTTGAAGCGAGACCATTTTCTTTAAAATTGAATCAACGGGTAATATGAACTGAGAAGATTTAGAAATGACGACTGTAGACCTTTGACCAGCTGGTGTGTTTGCGTGGAGTATTGCAGTAGAATGACGAAAAAATGTGCGGTTGGAGTGGAGGGAGAGGGAGAGAAACAGAAAGGAGTAGAAAGGTATCCTATTTTATCCTTATTATGAACCCACATCAGGGTGATGTGACGCTAAGTCTCTTAAACTTAGTATCAATAGTCAAAAGTTTTTTCCTCATAAAGCAGCGTCTTGTTGTTCAGTAAGGCATATCGTGATTACATTGAAATTGTTATATGCAAACAGTCGATGAACTTCACTTTCTTGACAACAGCCGTATATGCTGCATCTATCACAAATCTTTTCTAACCGCAAAAATGACCAGTGGTTTGAAACGATCAGCCTTTTCGCGGGTATATGACGCAACCGTCAATCCTCTAAACAAACTGCGATTGGGAGGGACGCGCATGCTCAATGCAGCAAATATCCATTTTTAATTCACTTTTTTGTCGAATGGGCATCACTCAGTGCCGTAGATTTCCAGCCATTCGGTCTGAAACAGAAAGCTATGGGGCCATGAATGGCGAAGCGTTACTGTGACACTTATTTTCAATAGTAATAAGTAGACTGGATTTCTACAAGAGCAGGTAGTTAGTGGTGCCGTTAAGACACTTGGGATGCTTCAGTGACGGTCTGAAAATTTGAAGTGGCATTTTTTTTCTGTATGCGTTTTCTCCCAGGAGCGATGGTGGACATGAGCGCGTATGTTTGTTTCTGTCCAGAAACAAACATTCTTTGAAAGTGATCCGTTGGACTGTTGGCCATCCAATATGATGCGGTAGATGCAAATTATTAATCCTCGCTTTCTTTCGTTGGATTTAATAAAATTGGTTAGTCTTAAGCCAACACACAAAGGACACAAGCTTTTATGAAATATCGTTTAAGAATGATCGGATACAATTCCGGTTCGCTTTTTCCTAGTAGATCTGAGATGATTGCGTCCATGTGCACATGCCGTAAGCGTTTGTGATGTGTACAATGTTAATACATGATTTCTCACGATGATACTGTTCCTGCACCTCTTTATCTACCCATACAATCCTTATCTGTCATTGAGTTCGGGATTATTAGTGGGGAAATTTGTTTGGAGCAACGGCGCTGAGAGAAAGTGGAGAACTCTCACCACATCTAATGGGTTGCACTCGAGATAGCTGCTCAGTGGACTGGAGCACGATGGGATTCCATATTGTCCAGTTAGTCAACTAGATTAATGATATAGATGACACACCCATCGTTACTTGAGTTTTCCACTCAATCTGCGAGAATTTTCAGATCCATTCATTTCATTAGCATAACGGTTTCTCTTTTTTTTCACTTAAACTAACAACCTATTTATACCCATCCATCTTGTCGACACCAAACGATGAACAGGTTGCACTTTGATCCACTTGAGCCCTAAACGACATGATGCAAGTTGTGTCGCCCTGCGTCGTTGACAGACGCTCGAGTAACGTCTGAATCTGTTGTTTCTGCTGCCCCACGAAATTTTTCAGTCCTTGGTTAACTGTTCGTGCATGCTCCAGTAGAATATGCTCCTGCTTGGCGCGTTCTTGTTCCTGTTGGTGCCTCCATCGCTGAGCGTACATGCCACGCAACTCGCTTTCTAGATTATAGCATGTCTGGCGAAGCCCAACCATTTCTTCCTGTCTCAAGTAATACCACACCAGAGACGCCCAAGCATGATCAGTCCTACTTAATATTGTAGTGCGCTACAAGCTCAAGTACCGTACCCTCCTCCTGGCGTAGGCGCATTTCTTCACCCTCACCGTTGGCGAGACTACTGTAACTGTTGCATCTGGCATGCTGTGATTCGATTGCTGGTGTTCTTCATTGTTGTTGCTTGACGCTGACGAAGGAGTAAGAGAAGTGGATGACATAACTCTGATAGGCAATGGATCCAGTAGATATTGGTTTAACTCGACATGCAGTGAATGAGGATCAATATTAGGATCAGACTGCAACGCGAAGTCTTGAGTTATTTGTTCGATCTCTTGGATTGCTTCGTCGTGCACACTTTCATTATCGTCGCTGGGTTCTGAGCACAGCTGGAGGATTTCAGAGAAGAAAACAAGGTCATCATCGTAGGTAGCACCAACGTTCGAATTCGGGTATGTGGATGCATACATTCGTTCCATAGCCAGTGCGTGCGTGCGTGCAATATTAAAACGAAAAAGCAAATCTTTCTGATCACTAATTCCAATCCTCGGCTGAGCCGGGAAGAGTCGAAATGGCATGAGGATGATTAACCAAATTGTGTTGCCATGAGGCAATTGATGTGCGATCAATCACACAGTAATTGCTGCTTCAATGAAAAGAGAGAGAGGATCATCTATGATGTTCTACGATAGTACGCGTAAGTAGCGCTCATACCAGACGTTCCGTAGATGATAAGCTACAATAATGGAGCATGTTATCGTTGGAGGCGTAGTACACTACAGGATAAAAAGGTGAACCCATGTTAGCTCAAAGGTGATACATATAACAGAGTCTCAGTCTCTGCACGCTATGCCCCATCGTACCCATCTGTGTTGATCTGCTCTTTCTCTGTCTTTGGTTGGAAACAGCGGAATTGCGCTAGTGCTACTTCGTTGGATTTTTCAGTACCAGCAAATGTGTGATATGTGATCGGTGCCCAACGGATCACGCATGAGTTGCACTCTGTGTAATCGCTTCGACGGATAGTAAAGTGACGCAACCACTTAGACGATACGTAGATCAAACAATTCGTTTCCCGTGTTCATATGTTCACAGCATCACTGCTCGCGTTTGTTTAAAGCAGTGTCTCAAGAGATAGACGTATGCGACGAAACCTGACGTACCTCTCTCGCATCGACCTTGCAACTTCAACTTCGCGCTGTAGAAAAGGTCGGACCGTGTAAATTTCTACAGCTGAGCTCAAGAGTGGCACCTTGGTGGCTCTCCTTTTTCTTACTGCTTGTGTATTCACCAGTATGCATACATCCTACAGGAACACATTCCTTTCGTTGATGTTTTGTAGTCTAAAGTGGAGAAGCTGCTATGCATCATCTTCGCAGCTGTACGACTGTGTAGTGGGAGCTAGAGTATCTATTGTATTGACCGTTTCTTCATCAATAGGTGGAATCGATCGCTTAATTCGCGCGCTTCTCCTTCCTGTGTGACACAGACGAGAAACGAAGTGCACCACCGTTTGATCGCGAAAAATCCACTTTTCTGTTAAAACCTCAGAGGAGCTGAGCCGCACACTATCGCTGCCGGGACGCGTGTGCGTTGCCAAGTCCCTCTGTTGGACAAGCTAATCACAGTTTATGCGGAAGAATCTTCACAGAAGTTTCGCTGCGGTAGAAAAACATGTAATTCATTACACATCCTTGCACCGTTGTAACTCACTATCATTGAAGTCACTCATTCATTGTCTATCATCTATCGGTGCAGTCAGTACAGACAGAGCCTGTAAACCGATCAAGTTGGTATAAACTATTGCGCTGATCCATTTGAGACGAAGTGAGATGGATTTTTTGGGGGGAGAATGTATTGATCTAGTGGCTACAGTCACAATAGCCATCTGGCCATCGTGTCGCAAGAAAGTGTCAAGTACCCGTGTTTGGATGAAAGCACCGTGGTATCCTCTTTCGTTTCATCAATTTGTACTCGATCACAGATCATTGACCTTCACTTCATCCTCATTTCACTTTTCTCTTGAGAATTGACAAAACGTGTTCACTCGCAGACAGGAAGAATATCAGCACACAGGATTCCTAGCTATGAAGACCTGGAAATGTGATACACCAAATCCATCTCCCATTTAAGAGATTCAAGAAGAGCGATTCCTTAGTGTTGCTTCGTCTGCTGCATTCTGGGGTTACAGTTAGCCACAAATCATGGAGATGCAGACAACACAGCGCTCTAACTCTTGTGCTATAAAATTTCTTTGGTGAATGCCAACATGTGCGTTGCAGGCTCTTTCTTACATCGTTTTTGCATGTTGCATACGGTTTGCATTGGCTCTCCGTGGGTATTTACGAATAGCCTCCATTTTTGCATCCAGCGACACCATCACGCCAACGCCCGCCTCACACTCCATTAACTTGTGAGTGTTGGCACTTTGTGTCTGGTGATCAGTTCTCTAACAGCTTGTCACAAAATCCTGCTGTCCGTTGGAACGATAAAGGCGAACGCATACGAAAACTTGTGTGAGCCTGCCTCACATCACTTCAGTATTCTATTACAGAAGTACACGTGATACTAAGATTGCTTAAGAGTGTCATTTTCACCAAATAGCTGTCTTCGCATACTAGCAGATTGAATCACTTCATGGATACATCTTCCCAAATGATCGGCAATAGAATAGTCTGTCCAACAAGAACGCCGGAATATCCTACAGCTTAAAGAACCAGTGCATCTTAACTGTATCAGGAATCTGGATTGACCACTTCGGGTTCTTCGACAGACAACATCCATTCAGTTGTGCACGCTCACTAATAGACCACAGGCGATGGTAAAACAGTTCGAATAAGTCTTTGTTGTATAATGCTCCCCACAGTCGATCACGCGTCCGCCTGATCTTTCCGTGTTGTAATTAAGTAACTTCTTGAACTTATAATGAGACTACGTGAGCATTTCTCTTGACGCCTTGCTTGAAACCCTTTTTTGCTTGGACGTCTGCTCTGATGTACCAAAAGTTGGAAGAAGGACTTTATGGTAGTTGTCCGACAACCACTTGGAGACTTTGTGATGTACATCCAACATCATCGCTTTCATCCGTTGAAAAAGCCTGTAAACTCTCTTATGTGGCGACGTGTTCGTTTGGATTCTTCTTGAGACAACTGAGACTGGAGACGATCGATCAACAGACAGCGGTTGAATATTGCGTTCTTGGCGTCGTCAAGGCTTAACGTCATCCCATGAGGGATGCACAGCGTGGCGAAGCTACAGACTCCGGGATTAATTGCACACGTTCGAATGGAGTCTGTCTGCTCATATTCTTTTGCTCGAGGAATGCAGAGATAGTAGCGATTTTTTCGAGTTTGTTGTAGGCGGACTAAATACTTGAGTACTGGAAGTCGATCTTTGATCTTAATCCCTTCATTCTTAGAGAAACCAAAATATCATGGAAAGAATCGAAGTTGACCTCCAACATACTCTAGTGATTGAGTTTGGATTTCAATCGAAGTCGAGTTATCCTTTCTTGACTTGAACCTCAACTGAGGAAACAACGTCTTCCTTTCTTTGTCCTTTTCTTTGCCCTTTCGAGATTCGAATTCAGCTTTCGATGAGGCGATAGCTTTGATGAAATCTCTGTAGGTTGAAATCATGGCCACTGCTGGAGCATTCAGATGATATTCCGGAAGATACTTAGCCAACGAATGCTTTTGAGCGATCGGAAGATATTTCGCATCCAGCTCTTTCAGTGACAACTTATAGCAGTCATCTCCCAACATTTCGACAATCTTGCTATAGATTGCTTGATGAGTACCAAACATCTTGTTGAGAAGATGCTTCTGTTCCTTTGTTGGATACAACCTCACTTTCAAGATGCTGTTTGGACTTGCTTTATCTAGCTTGCATCGTTTGATCCTTTTGAGGATCGGAGATCAGAGTCTTCTAAGCATTCCTGCCTTCCTTCCATTTCTTCTGACAATGAAGACGTTGATATGAGTCCAGAGGTCTTCTTGGCGTTCTCTTGCTTCCATGTCTTCGTTGTTGTCTTCATGAAGCTGTTGGTCAGCGTGAACCACGACTTGGGTGCTATGTTCTTTACACATTTGTGCGAGGAGTCCGTATTCAAATCGATCTTGGAAGGTAATCACAATCCTCGAGATCTGCTCTCTACGTGCCATTTTCACCAATCTGGATAGACCTGGTTTGCTTTCCTTGAGACCAGAACCGATGTCGGCAGCAACTTTACTATCTAGGAAAGCAGTCGATAACAATGCTTTCTGTTGTACAAGGGTGGATACTTGACTTTTTTATAAGCCTTGACAAGAAACG
The DNA here is from genome assembly GCA_001600495.1 of Pilasporangium apinafurcum. Classification (NCBI taxonomy): domain Eukaryota; phylum Oomycota; class Peronosporomycetes; order Pythiales; family Pythiaceae; genus Pilasporangium; species Pilasporangium apinafurcum. The sequence goes on along the minus strand of BCKE01000017.1, from coordinate 239,346 downwards.
GTCGTCGATCGCTTGAGATAGTTCTGGGGTTAACCAAATCTAGAAGTTCTCATCCTCTAATGATTTCAGGATGGATACCAAATACTTCTTTAATTTTGGCAGAGGATCCATACTTAGTCATGTCTTTCGACTGAAATCGATGTCGTGGCTTGGTAGCAAATTCACAAGTGAGATGAAAGACAATTAGCCACCAGGCTGCACTTGAAAGTGTACAGCTATGGATGATATGCAGAATAATGTACTAAGGATGAAGAGCCACCGCGTGGCATTATTCAAGTGGTGTCACTGCCTGTCACAGGTTGTACAATAGTGTTTGCCTAAAGATTTCACCCTTAATGGTAGCGGTGAACACAGTTTATTAAATGCTTGTGTACGACTCAACGGTGTGTCAACGGTAATACTACAAGCATGGACGCACGCAAGATTCCCGTTGTTCCATATAATCTCATATCTATGACCTTTGCCTCCCTTTCGCACCGATACTACCGTGCCACATTTTCTGGACAGTCACTTTGATTCTTCACGCACTCGATTTCCACGAGCATGCACTGTCATCGCTTTGCATCCTTTCTTGAAAAGAAAAATGGCGCTCATTGTGGAGAATTAGAAACAAGTTTCTGCTTCTATCGATAGAGAGAAAAAACACGTCAAAGTATATCCCACCGGTGGGAGAAGTGGAGGAATAAAGATTAAGAAAAAATGATGGCGAGTGGACTGAAGCAGTCCAGTACAATCACTCGGCAGGCGTGTGTTGTTTATAAAAAGAATTCGCACAGCACATAATCCATTAGCTTGAATAAACGAAACCATCAGATAATTATTATTGCATGTAACGACACGTATTACGATATAAAGTCTCCTTCAATCTAGCTTCGAAACACTCTTGTGGCTATATATCATCAGAATGTCTTTAACTAGGAGTCTGACAATGTGTTTGATTGAAGAGCGAGCCTGTCTTCATTGGCAAAATGAGATCCCAATTAGTCTGGTGACTTCGTTATTTATTTTGATGCGCGACGCCCATACACCATGACGATTAGTGTTCGACTTGCTCAGTTTTGGAATCAATATCACAACGTTCCTGAAGCACTATAGCTCGCGCTGATTGTCGCGTCAAATTGTTTGATGATAACTCGATAGTCATCCCGCTTGTCCAACATTCAGTAAGACTGTCAAAGTACAACAGAAGGGCCGCATTATTTTCCAAATGACTGTTGACCAAGATGTGTATCGCAGTTCCAACCGCAGTTATCGCATCAACGAGCGTCATGTTTTTTTGGAGTGGATGAGTGTTTCCTTGAAAAAGAAACAATGATTGGAATCTCGATTCAGATTGAACGTGGCAACCTCTGAGACGGATCGATTAACAGTCTTCGGTACCTCGGCCGTTTTTTTTCTTTTCTTTCCATCCCGTCCCACACACGCTACCGCGAATAAAGCGAACGAACAAAAAAGAAAAGAAAAAAAATATGGTCAACGCTGAATCATGCAATCAAGACGTCACACAAGATCCAAGGAAAATATTGCACTAAAATTCCTGCTGTTAGACCAATGGTGTTGGTGGAGTTTATATTTACCACCAATGATGATAAAAATGAAAACACGGGCCTGGAAACTCTTTGATATGATAGTAGCTTGTCATCCTCGAAATTGGAGACATACGTGCACTGAATGACAGCCAATCTGGATATATGAGAGGTAGTCATATGAGCCTTAGTTATTGAGTTTTCGACAAGATCGTTTTGATTTGATTTGAGCCGGGCGACGAGGAGCTGAATAATACACCCAATATGAGTGATTGTCGTTGAAGCCGATTCATCAACCACTGTCAGCATCGCGTATTTCTCTAAAAACCAGGAAAACAACTAAGCAGCACAGGTCGCTAAGAAAAAATCCTGATATGTGATTATGGTAACGATAAACGTTGAGAGTATCATCGCTACAAAGATCACAGGCGGTGAGCGATAATGTCCACAGATTTGAAGATGAAGATCAAAAGAACAAAGCAGTACTCAGTGCTTTGATGTCCGTCAGATGGTGCTATTGACAGTAAAGAAGGTGGGCACGTGGCTGCTAACTCAACGTGGCGAAATAGATGTGAAACAAGTGATCACGACCAGCATGAAAGCGGCCATGGACGACATGATGAACTTTGGAGATCTGATTCCAACCAATCACTGTAATTATGTGAATGAAGACTCTGGGTAACCTGATCGAATCCACATGTGGGTGCAATTACTGACCGAACAGCTATATATGCAACTTTAATCGAAGGTCGAGTGTGTGCGCACCCGCACACTGTACAAGATTGTATAATCGGTTGAATGGTCATAGAATACAACCGAAACCTGCTCGTGCAACCACGATCCCAGTGATGAGAGACTGAGGGACATCAAGATGAGAAACCCACGTATCCCTTCGAATTGCTTTGAAATCGGCACCAGTCGGTTTTATACGTACAGTTCAAGAGAAAACCCACTACCAACAAGACTCGCAAAGCTATTCGAGTCAGCAGCTACCACTTAGTCTTGGTACCAATAACAACCTACAATCAAAAGAGAGGGTTCTTGAACCGATGATTCATGCAAGCGCTATCAAAGTTGCAGAGAGTGGACAACTGCAGTTTGACCAGCATGAAGATCGAGTCATTTGGTGGTGTCAGCTGTCACAACATCATTTTTTCATGTTGAATACTGAACAAGTAGTAAATACAAATTCAACTTGATACTATGTAGTAGTACCACAGCAAGTAAAGCACAATATACATCACTCAAAACTCTGATACCAAGGTCCGAAGCGATCTCGATCGCGGATTTTTTTGCTTCTTACTGACTCACTAGGACAGGCTCATGGTGCGACACCCGTTTGGTGCTGCGGATTACGCGGGGCAAAGAAGAGTGCGTGCATGGATTTTCTTTGTTGCGTTTGACTATTTTGTATTTCATTATTTCGGATGGGAACCAATGCTGCTTTGGACAGAAAACACTACTTGTAGTGCTAAATCGTCGAAGTCTGTATGATAATGCAAGTTAGGAGAGGAGAGTGAGAGACAAAAAAATCGATCATTTCACTCCTGATTTTCATTTTTTAGTTATGACCATTACTGCACTCTTACCTCCACGAGTATCGCTTAGGAATCCAATGACTGTTGCTCGAAATGGGCGTTAAACTTTGACGGTTATCCACGCGAAAAATAACATCACGTTCTTGTGGTATTTGGACTATCTTACTGCCCATGGACGAGGAACTACGATTTTGAACTAAACAGTGATTTAGGATCAATAAAGCACTATATATATAGCATGTACATAAAGCAACATTGTTATCCTGTTCCTTCACCGCTGCGACTAGGACACTCGTTCAAAAGGCCACCAACATTCCATCAACTTGCATTCGTCAGTCGCAGAAACGCTGGAAATGTAGTATCCTGAGCCAACACCCATCATTCTGATATTCGAAGCAACTATCATTCACAGTATCATGCGAATATTGAGTCCAAGTCGCCAACTTGATCCGTACTTTTGGTTCAATCCTGACGAAAATGATTGCAAATGGTCATTGCAATCGTGTTGAAGTTGCACTGCATCCAGTTTACGTGGTGTGGTGGCGCACTAGTGCACGTGCTCTGTTCACAGCGTTTGGTCTACCTTTTACAGAGAGTGGGTGTGAGACGAGGCTCCTCTCTAAAATATAGATCATGTATCTACAATACCCACTTTCGTGTAGTGCGTTTCCGACACATCTTCATTTCTTTTTATTCTGGAATGTGCAGAACGCCAGTTGCTCTGAATACTCGTACTAAGAATGCTGCCGAAAAATGCGATGACTGCGATAGGAAATGTACTCCACACCTTGTTTGAAGCGCACTTGGCTGCTACTACCGCGTTCTTAACATATTTTGATTGTCTCGCTGACCGGTGGATGAGCTGGACCTTCATTGAGTCGGTGTCAAACAGCGAGATACAACTTACCTCGGCAAGCGCCACATCCGAGAAACCTGTTGATATTTGTTCAAAAGTAGAGCAAGCGGAATGTCGACTCACGATCATCTGAGAACTTCCTCCGTCTAGCTGTCTTCAAGCACGTCCATCTCTGGCAAATGCGATTCCCATGCATACTCGACATCTGCTCATTTGAATAGCACTCTGCTACCTTCGGAGTTGGGGATTGCTAAAAAATAACCAATGTGGTCAAGACTTGATAGATTGTATACATCTTGCATGTAAGCATCAATAAAATTATAAAAAAATACGTACATAAATAAAGGCATTATTCCATTGTTGTTCATTGATGCCGGCAAATCAACACAACCTTTGCAATTCTTCCACTGAGTACGATTGACCTTCCACATTCACTTGAAAGTCGATGTTCGTGTCAAGAATTAGGTATTGTTAATATTTTCATCCACTGATGAGTAGTTTGATTGCAGATCATCCAGTTCCGCGAGATGGGAAGACCTTAATTGCCAGCCGCCAGGTGCATAAGGATTGTTCATCTTGCTCTCGCGCTCAATCATCACAGCGTCACCTGTAATGCTGATCATGTTGTACACTTGGTTACGATATAATTGACTTGATTCAATAGGCACTAAGCGGAATGTCAGCATAGCATTTCCGCCGAGTGAACGCACGTGGGCTCGAACAATCGCGATGGCTTCGTTTAAGAACAAATGATAGAAGGCCCCCAACCCCCCACTTTCACGAACAGTCCAACTCTCTTTGATAAAGTGCAACGTCACGCGACCAAGGTATCGCGTGACATGCGCTCCAGGGATGTATGCTAATGGCGTGAGTTCAATCCATTCGCGCCCGTAACTATCACCACCAACACCGCCATATCCAGAGCTGCCAACAGGAGCGGTACCAATCGTGCGAAGATGTGACAAGTTAACTGGATGATCTCGCAGCATTTGAATATTCAGCCAGTTCTTCCCGGAAAGCTCAATATCATGCACCACTGGCGAGTCATCGTCTCGATCTTCAGCCGCTAAATTCTCCAACTCTAACGCCAACTCCGCTTCAGTCAGTAAGTTTTCCATAGGGTCAGCTGCTGCCTCCAGGATTGCCATTCCGATAAGAACAACCTCAATCTAAAGTTTAGATTAGCAAATAGGAATATTAGTTGCATTCATAGATATAGGCAACATAGGAAAGTCCACATACCATTGTATCTGAAGCGACTGCAATCCGTGTTTTTAGCCCACATACAGCACAAGGAGAATACAGGCGGATTTTGAAGAGTAAACTATGCAAATAGCATCAAGTCAGACATCCTTGTATAGCACATAACGTGGTTGAGGTATTGAGTACGTTCAATACCTTGCAAACAACTCCTTAAACACCGCGGAAAGTAATTCATTTAGCCGAGTGTCGCGAGTGCGATCTTCATCCCATTCTACTCGTTTCATTGAAATTATTAGGTGAACATTTTCTCCAGGTGTAAATTTTCCAGGAAGACGATCGGTGTTGCACATATAAATTCCCTAGAACGACAATTGTTAATGAATAGCGCGGACACAATCGATGCAAATGTTTCTATACCTCAGGTAGCTCTTGCTCGAGAAGCACCGACATCAAATCTTCGTCCGTTTCGTCATCAATCTCCAACACAAACGTCTCCTTCGAATCGCTGGATAATATATATTATATCAGTCCAAGCACCATTCATAGCATTGTGCTTTAAAGCCACACAAACCTGAAGCCGTCCACAAATGCTTCCTCTTCAGACTCAGAACTGGATTCTGACGATGAACTCATCGATACCTTCATTTCATTTTCTACGGGAGGTGAAGTGGAAGGTATTACGCTTCCTGTCGTGGCATCAGCTTCGGCAGCTGCGAGTCCCAGTACATTATCTGTTGAGGGTATTGGCGACTTGATTTCTCGTATAGCTATGGAGAGTTGCTGTGGTAGTTTGCGACGCATTTTTCGTTGAGCAAGACGAGATTGAGAAGCTGGAAGAAGAAATCGCTTATTTCCTTTTGAATCATCGTCCGCAACCATATTAAAAGTTCCTGCTGGTTGCAACTGATGATTTCGAAAATAACGATTGCCATATGCGTCGTGTTCCGGTTGAACGATGTGAATGCGATCGCGATGTAGCTGAAGAATGAGACAGTGATCGTTTGTGAATAATACCGTTAAAGGATGGCGTTGTCAGGCTGTTCATCGTACCTTATCTTTGTTAAATGTACTTTGTTGCTCGATATGTGCTTGTAATTTCACTAGCCGTCGATCTTCCTCGTCTTTGACCTAGATGAAAGGTAATGCCACTTAGCATGAAAAGCAGCCACCAAGCAATGGCCAGATTGATCACATACATCAATGTTTCGTTCAATTCGAAGCGTCGGTGGTGGTGGAAGAGCAGGCAAGTACAGACCGGTCCCCGTAATGATACCAACAATCAACGATCCTCCTATCTGGTTATAAGGAGAAATGTATAGAATTAATACTATTTCTAATAGCAATGGCAGGGAAATAAATCACCTGAATTTGGGAGTCAAAGGCAAATACTGCATTCACGCCAAGAACTCTCATCTTGACAATCAGCTGCATACATATATGAGTTAGTTGCATTGATTTGCATAATAAGGTACTCGATGAATACACTTACTTGGCGATACAGTTCGTACTCCAGAAAAGGGAGAGCATCAGATACGATCGTTGCGTTAACGTCTCCTGTTCCTTTTCTCCGTTGTCGACATACTCTGGCTTGGATGAATGTACCTTTCCCTATCATCGCCAACCCAGATGGTGGTTCAATGGAAGATATCAGCATTTCTGGTACCCACTTGTTTCCGCAGACACCACACCGCACCATTCGCATACTAAGATTAATGTATGTAAGTCAGAGTCAGCACAACATGAAAGGTGGAGAATTGGTAACCTACTTTGAGAACGGTGCCAGCGAACGTGAGTATGGAATGTGGCAAAGCAGGCATGGAGATGCGCTCACTCGGTTCCTCCTTGAGTAGAATAGATGAGGATCAAAGATAGCCAATTAAGAAGCCAAAAGGATTATTCATGGCATGATGAGCAACAATGTACCTCGCCTTCGTTTTTCCGCTATATGCCCCTTCTCCAGTTGACGAGGATCCTGGCACATATGAACCAGCTCGGCGTCCAGTGGAACCAGCGAGTTCAGGAGTTGTTGATATCATTGGTGACGACGCGGGATGCGATAGAGTGTCTTCTGTGCCATCATAGCTAGCGCTCGGCTCTCGCTTCGGCTTCTCTCTGACTGGATTCTGCAATACTGCGGCAGTTCCGCTATGCACAGATGGATACACTTCCAGATCAGTGCCAATGTGTTACCACTTCTAAAAGACAAAACTTACGTTGCTGAAATCACGCAGACATCATCGTGAATCGTACATGATTCTGTGTAGCCGATCACAAACGGGCACTGTAGTGACTGCGCATGTGCACGTATCTGGTGGGGAAAACGAAGTTAGTTCATATTTAGTCAACCAATCAAACACAAACTCATCATATGGACACAAGCCATCGGATTCTTACCTCTTCCCGCAGTTCAAGCCACCATGAATCTCTCGTTTCCTGATCCGCAAGTTTTGTGGCCAGCTTCCCCAAATATTTCACCGATCGTGCACTAACAATTCCACCAAGTCGGATGCGTGTCGCAGCGCTGACGACTTTTAGCGTGATGAGTTGGACCTCCTGTATGTTCAATCATTAAACATGCACATTAGACTTAGGTGCAAAAAACTGTAATGCTCCTTCTGTCACATACATCATGGACGGAAATGTTAATTGCTTCTGGTGCTTTCATTCCCTTGAGATAGCGCCTTGGTAGATACCGAGGTGAACTCGCAACCACCTCAGCTACTTCCGTCGGGAGCAACGTTGTGTGATCTTCTTTCGATGTGTCCTGTTCGTCATCGCTACCAGCTTCATTTTCACTGCTCTTTAGCCGTTGAAGTGCCGCACCAGCACCACTCTCCCCATTGCTTAACAGATTCTCATTTTTCCCGACCGGTGTAATGTAACAGGCTGTGCCACATGCTCTTGCCACGAGTCCACTGTCTCCTTCTACGTCGAAGAATTGCTTATATGCTAACACTGCATTGCCACCGAGCTCTAATGCCTTCTTCCCCACCTGCCACATAAAGAAAGCGTGTAAATCTCAAACCTAATATGACAGCCTCTCAATCTTAGGAGGAAGTAGCTCCTCACCAACGTAGCGACTTGAGACGATAATTTATAGAGCAGCAGTTGTCGATGCTCGTTACTTTTTCTCGACGTTCGGAAATTGTCGCTCCAAGAATATTCCGGGTCTGCATGCACCACAAGTTCCTCGACAAATCCGAGCATCGTGTCAATGCGATACAGCGACGGCTCAAGCGTCGATAATCCAAAAAACTGCACTCCCGCCGACGACTCACGGAACGGATTCACGTCACCAAAGTAATGCAATCGCAACACGAGACTTAATTCACAACGAACGCCTAGAAGAGTGTCGTACACCGGGAACCAGCCTTGAATAACATGACCGTCACGCATCAACAGACAGTTAAGGTCTACATACACGACACCAATCGTCTACCACCAACAATGAAATCAAGTTAACTATAGCATAACTATGACAGTAGGAGACGGTGTATAACCCCACCGCATCCGTAGTGTACACGTCGTGGTCCATCAGCTTGAACTCAATCGGCTGACTCTGCAACACCGAGTCATCGGCGACATCGAAACGAAACTCTTCGTCCCATTTCGGATTAAGGGTCTTCTTCGAAACCGAGGACTTGGCCTCAAAGCTCGCGAACGTGATCCCGACGTAAGCGTCTGCCAATTTGCTCGCACGGTCCAGCACTGGCAGATCGCGTGCCTCCACCAAACGGATCTTGATCGTGCACGGCATTTTTTTTCGGGTGTGCACACGCTTTGATTCGCGCAAAATGGTGTGGCAGGACTTCAATTTGCCACTCGGAAGACCTTCCAGGCACCTTCGCGATGATACTATTTAGTGTATAAATAGCTTTAATTAGTATTGCAAAACAACTTCAACCAAACACACTTCAGTACATTCACACGTCTCAATGGGATTAGATACATCTGCACAGGACTCGTATTACTTCGCTCCATGCATTGGCTACACATTCGTTACTCTATTCTAGATGCATATTTTCAGTGTTGGCTTTTTAACTTCATTCCACATCGACCAACTCATTCTTTCCTTGGTCCAAATAGCAACATGAGCGAACTGAGTAGACCGAGCTACGACGAGCAGAATAGAGTGTAGGAGTATGCAAGGATAGTGAGAGTCCAATAATCTCTCAAACGCATCCACACGGTCTAGTCCGTATTCTGGTAACCATCAGTAATTACATGTGTTGGCCTTCTTTACTTTGTTACCTTCTGCTATAAAGTCTCTCTTCTGAATTTGGTTGTCGAGATGAACGCGCGTACTTGAGCAGTAGCGCCGCTTGAGTTGTACCGTTGCCAACCAAAGACCTAAACAACATTATTCAGGACAAATGTTTAATACTAGCAACGAGAAAGCAGAGGAAATGATAATACGTACTGGATAAATGGCTCCAGCTCGGCACTTGTCCACTTCTCTTGCACTTGGAACAGTCGATCAAAGCGCGCTTTTGGGTCCAGTGGCAAATCTTCCTCCGGGAAATACACAATCCGAGTAGGTTTGTTTGGCAGCGTTTTGACCAGCACGACACCACGCAACATCTCCATCGAGACGACGACCATGTCGGGCACGCGTAGCTGCCATTTCTCCATAAATTTTTCAAGCACCCACCCTTCGTCTGCATTCGAAGACTGCTGCATGAATTGAGCTTCAGTGGCTTGCTCTTCAAACAGCAACTTGGCGCAGAATACTGCGATTTTCTTTGGATCAAACGTGCAATATTCGATTTCACCGTTGTCATCGCTAGATACTGAACCGTAGATGAGACAGCACTGACGAATGGCAATTAATGGATCGTTCATCTCATCGAGAAAACGTCGAATCGGAAACCCAGGTGTGGTCGAGTAATTCCAATCGTTCTGAACAATCACGTCCAGCATGTCGCCAAAGACACGAGACTGGTATGACGGCTTCAGCAATCGCCACGAGCCTAAAGATGAAAATTCCACAGTGTAATAAGATAAAACGTCATCTTCAATCCGCATCATTTCGATAGTTGGATGCACCTCCGTCTTCGAAAGCATGCAGTTGGGTCAGCATCTCCAAAACTTCGTGTTCACTGGATTGCAGGATTGATACCAGATCGGATGTTGTGTACAGTTTGTGCAGCTTCGCACGTTTTATCGGTGTAGATGTCTATATGCAAACACGTCGATTCAGAAATTGTAAAAGTGACTAGACTTGGCAAACGCTTCAATAAGGGCGAACATTGCTTCCATACCTTGTTGGTGCGTGTGTTTTCATATGGAGCTTCCATTAGCAATGCCTTTAGACGCATAAGATCAGGTGCCTTTGCTTGAAGCTATGCGGGATCAAAATATATTTTAGCGTTACTTTCGTCATCCACATACTCAGCATATTACCTGCTTACCTGGTAATGGAAGCGCGTGGAGCTCTGCACTTCGATCTCTGTTGATGAACCCGCACTATCATCGTTCCATTGCATGTGCTTGGTCAGAAGTTTCAAATTGGACGTGTCTTCTTTTGTCACATAGAATGACTTTGTCGACGTACACAGCACGGCACGTTCAGTCGGTTCACCCACGATATACATTCTGTCAAAACAGCAAACCTCACATGGTTGGTCCAAGTGTTGGACGGGATCACAGATAGCAATTAAACTACAAAAATTAGTACCTGCTGCCGGTCTTGATCGCTTCTTCTATATCTGCATTCAGTTCCAGCATACGGTACTTATTTGCGGAGAAATCCGCACTCGTTACGATTATCTGTTGCTTTCCATCTTCTGGACTTGTCATCTTTGCCGAAAATGGAGCTCCGTAACACAATCTCGCGCCAAAAACTCAATAAGATGCGAAGTTTCAGCCAATTACAGTGTTCATGTAAGATACTTAATTAAATACTTGTGCTTACTCTCTGTTAAGTTGACACCTACCTTCATCTTCTTTTCATCGACATGCCACGACTGTGTCGATCAGTACGTCCATGCGTGCCTGCAGGTCTAGCTTTTCACTTACAACCAATGATTCCTGGTCTTCAGTACTGTTGAGAATCTGTCGAAGTTTTAGCAGCGACGGCAGCATCTTGAGCGCTAGCACGAGCGATGGAGCGTCCTCAATCTGATCAACCACGAGACTCAAGAGCGTGATGGTCAAGCGTAGTAATTCCACATACTCTGACGACTCAAAGGTTACATAAGAACTAGAAGCGTTGAGATGCTCATTGTCACCACTGGAAGGCATTGGTGAAGCCAAGAGTCTATGCACTATGTCGTGCAGCATCGAGAGCAGTTTTTCAAGTTCAGGTGTCAGTAATGACACGTCTCGCTGGCTAAAGTTGAGCAGCAACACAAGCGCATAAATTCGAAAATTCGATTCTGGCTCGGTTGACATCACAGTATTACCGTGACGATCATCATGATGGCGACGCTCTCGAGTTGACAGGTCGGAGCGAAGATTCCGATGCAGAAGCTTGATTACAGAAGGAAGTAACCGTGCGATTCGTCCCAGCATCGCGTCATCAGCGATCACAACGACCCATCCCAGTACAAAGAACGCGTCGCCTTGAGCCCACTGGTTCTTGCAGGTTGCCATTTTCTCCAAGCTCTGCAAAATGGCATCACCATGGCTATCCAGCAATTGTTGACCAGCGACTCGAGAGATGCAAAGCGAGCCAATGGCGTTCGCAGCCTTACACTTTAGCAGCACATCGCGACAGCCAAGCGCACTGATAAGATGTGCGAGTGCATTGCAAGTAGTGTCTTCTACAACCACCAGCAATCGCCGAATTTCCATGCTGATGCTGTCCAGAGGCAAAGCAGCGATCTCCGTCAGGGCTTCCACAAACGCCTGTTTTTCAGGTCCCTTCGTATTGGAGTGTGGATCCCAGCGCAGACATTCGTAGAATTGTGCTACGTATTCGTGTAGTGAGTCGCCCACATCGCTTGCATCTTCATCGATTGTTGCCATTGTGGTCGCGTGTAGTTGTCCACTTGTTCGTGATGGCATCAATTATTGTAATACTGTATGATTCTTCTTAAGTATCCTTTGAGGTTGAACACATAAATGAACCACACATTACGATACTTAGTTGAGTATATTTTATAATTATCACTCTTTATAAGAACTAAACATCTCTGTATAAGATACTTGTAGCTCTTAAAAGCAATCAACAACAGATCGAGTAGCATGTCGGAAATGACCGCGGCACCACCAACGCATGTGGTCTTTGAGACGACCGTGGTACGTATATTTCTCCTAAAATTATATGAAAACATGCTGGGGCCAACCCATATGCGGTGCTTTGTTTTTCATGGTGATAGGGCTCATTTACGGTCGAATTGTATTATGAGCATGCTCCCAAAACCTGCTGGAACATGGCGGAATTGGCGCGCCGCGGGTACTACAACAACACCATTTTTCATCGCATCATCAAGGTTGCTTTATTTGTAAATTATATATATGACTGACTGCGCACATTGAAGTTCTAATATACTGTTTTTGTGGGTTTGTGGGTGAAAAACAATAATAAACAGGATTTCATGATCCAAGGTGGCGATCCTACTGGCACTGGTCGTGGTGGCGAATCTGTTTACGGGTATATGTCCATGCAGTACATCTTTTTTACTGTAGTATCTGATCCTCACAGCTACTATGATGGTGACGACGTGAATTGTACTCCATGTGTGATTGTTTCCCATATTAGCGGCAAGTTTGAGGATGAAATTCATAAAGAACTCAAGCATACTGGTGCTGGTATCGTGTCCATGGTAACGTAGACTATCACTCCCCGTCAGAACACGTTCCTTTGTATGGTGGTGATTATAATCTGTTAATGCTATCTTGTTTCGGTAGGCTAATGCTGGTCGGAATACCAATGGCAGTCAATTTTTCATCACGTTAGCTCCAACGCCTTGGCTTGATGGTACTGCGATAGCGGCTTAATCGTACACCCTTAAGAAACTCTGGCAATACTTGGATTTTTAACAGATTGATTTGGTTATGATGGCAATCCCAGGCAAACACACAGTATTTGGACGAATTTCAGAAGGAATGAAAGTGATTCAGCGAATGGGACTCGTGCCAACAGGAGCAAATGACAGGTGCGTTCCTGACCAAAACGAGATGAAAAGCTATATACTGTCAATTTGACTTATCTGGGTGTGTACCTACAAACTTACTTGTATAGACCACGCGACGAGATTCATATTCAGCGAGCGTATCCACTTGTGCAGTGAACATGTAACACTTGCTTGGTAATACTAATATGCCAATGTGAAGCAGAATGGGGTCAATCTTTTCCTTGGAAACTGTTGGTAGTCTATCTATCAGTTCAAATTATGTTTTTTTTGAGAGCTTTGTTGGATATCTAGGCAGTTCTTCCTAGGATATTAGCATGCAGTCGAAGAGTCACGTCGAGAGCTATTTGCGTTTCTAGCGCGCTCACAAACTATCGCAAACAGGTAGTCAAGAATGATCGTCAGCAACGATATGATTTTGTATTAGCTGTGTAGGTCAATACTGTACATTACGCTCCGATCGCGAGTGGAGCATGAATGCGTCGGACAACTCGATGGAAGCTGCCTCGAGTCTTCAAACTATGAGCTTGTTGGAGGAATATAAGGAACCGGATCAAGACAAGCAGGTATGGCGAAATGTTTGAATATGAATCACTAGTGCTATGCGGATTAATGAATTTATATGCCTTGTTGTCTGTTGTCCCACCTCTCCGTCAGATAGCCGAAAATGCTGTGGTGGAACTGGTCAACGAAACCGAATTGCTTGATCATTCAAAGAAACAGGCATGGATTGAAGTTGCCCCATCCTTAGAACTATCTGCGTCTACGAGCATATTTGCATTCATCCCAAGCTCAGTTGGGGACTCCGATATCTCAGAGCTGTCAAAAGATAATCAATCTCCAGATGAGACAGCCCCAGTTCAGTCAGAGCGCGGTGAGGCTGAGCTACAGGAAGCGGCTCTATTAACTACGCCCGCGAATACTCATGTCATTCACATTGAAACGGTGCTGGATCTACAAAAGTTTCATATGGAACAAATGCGCCACTTAGAAAAGTGCTATTCCATACCTGTTGATATTCCGAGTTTAGGTTGGTACCATGTTTATCAGCTGGGATTCCGGTTGGCTCGCGTGGCAATGTGTCTCAGAAGAAACATATCGGCACGAATTATCATTTCGGACGAACATGGAGTAATACAGAGTATCGTTGGTACAAGTATCGGATCACTAACAACTGATCAGCTGGTGATTCTCGCTCATTCTGGACTGGCGTTCAATGAAACGACTGAGGCGCTCGTGGTTTGTCAAGGAATAAATGATGCTCGATGTACGCCACACTTTGATAAGACACCCAAGACGAGGAAGAAACATAGCACAAAAGAAAATAAAAAGATCGATACGAAACATGCTAACAAACAGACGGAATTGCAAATACAAAGGCAAAGTCAAGGACCAAAGATTGGAAATGCTGGAGCGGTAGCTGTTTTCCGGTCATTACGTGTCAACCAGCATCTTCGTTCACTTTCACTCCAACACACCGGCCTTGACGACTTCGCCATGTGCTCTCTGACTGCGATGCTGCGTTGCAATTCTACACTAACAAAATTGGATCTTCAAGGCAACAATATTGGTCCACTGGGTATTAAAGAACTGTGTGATGCTCTGGAAGATATCCCGGACTCGACCCTTATTGATCTGGATTTGAGTCACAATCGCATCACAGATGAGGGAATGGGAGATATTTGCCGCGCCATCGAAGAAAATGAAACGCTGGTATGGCTGAACCTTTCGTGGAATTGTTTGTCAACGCTGGCACTGCTACAATTTTTGGTAGCGTTACGCGGAAATTTTGCGCTTTATGAGCTTTCTATTTATGGTAAAGATCTGGATGAGCTACAGTTTTGTTCCAACATTGAAGGCAAGCATGCCAAAGCCATTGCTGGCGCACTACGGCAAGTCAATGGTTCCTTTGCGCGGATCCGTCTCAGTAGTGCGCAAGCAGTTCTTCCAATCGACAAGCTGAAGCAATCGCGATGGATCGATCTCTCGGGACAGAATCTGATAGAAATCGATGCACTTGTTGTCGCCGATCTACTCCCATTGAACGAAAAGCTTCTGACATTGGATTTGTCCAACAACAAGCTGATTGAACGCTGGGGTGTGCTAAAACTTCTTGCGAACATTAAACATTGCAAAACTCTCAAACATGTGAATTTAGCAAATACGGGTCTGTATGAAGAGGTTGGCGAGCAGATCGGAGATTTAGTCGCGTCCAACGAGACCTTACAGACAATTATCCTGCACGAAACAACGCTTCAAATCCAAGTACTACGTGGTTGTCAACCCTCTGTGGTACAGGAATCTATGATGTTTGACATTGCACCAGCGCATCACTTTGACCGATGGATTCTCGCGAAGTGTCTGGCGCTAAATCGACCTACACAAGAGCTTAACAGACTTCGTCTTCCAGTGTCACAACCTTCGTCGACATCAAGCTCTCACAAACTCGTTAGTATCAATTTCTCAGGACGAACGTTTGAGATGTATGAAGTATTTTTTCTCAGCAAAAAGATCTTTCACCACTTATATCTTGGTCGCGTAGCATTGAATGGTTGTAAAATTGAGAGTTACGGAGCCAGAGCACTGGCTGATGCTGTCTGCAATCACAGGAGTTTAGAGACACTCGAATTGGAAAACAATTGTATTGGCGTCGCGGGTGGTAGGGCGATGACGGAGTGTGTCGAGTTCAACGCGTCACTAAAATTCCTCAACATGAGCTGGAACAAAATCGGCAACAACGGCGCTTTAAGGTTTGAGTCAGCGCTCCAGAAGAACCAGACACTGGTTCGACTGGATTTACGTGGCAATGATGTCAGTGCCGCTGGGATCGTTGCGATTAGTCGAGGCTTGCAACGCAATGGATGCTTGCAGGAACTGTTTCTACGGTGGAATTCCATCTGCCCACGTGGAGCAGAGGCGCTTGCAGAGGCACTGACAGTAAATAAGGCATTGCGTGTCCTCGACATTGAGCATCACACGATGGGGCCAAATGGTGCATTTGCTTTTGCAAACATGTTGGCCATCAATACGAGACTCCAAGAGTTGAACATGAAGGGTGACGATACCATATCTGATGGAGACGCACAAGGAATTGGCACTGAAGCAGGCGAGCGACTGGCTGTGGTGCTCACCGAGACGAACAAGACGCTGACACACTGGAATATAGGGCAAAACAGAATCGGGAAAGATGCTGTGAGCTTGTTCAGCAATCTGCTGAAATTCAATACGACATTGCAAGTCCTGGACTTGTCTCTCTCCGATTTGGACGCAAAGATTGCTCCTCGTCTTTTTGTCTGTTTGGGAATGAATCATGCTCTCACGAAATTGAATCTCGCGCACAATCGTATCGGTAATGAAGGCATGATGGCCTGTATCCACACACTGGAAGTGAACAAGGTGCTCCGCGAACTGAATGTTGCAGACAACGCCATCACCGAGGAACCTCTGGCGCTCTTGGCTGCAAAAATGAACCGCAAGATCAACAATCCGCCTCGGTTTGCACTGACGTGGCTCTGTCTAAATGACAATCCCATGACTGAGACCACCCGTGTGGCGTTTCGGGACGTTTACGCGAGTATCACAATCGAGCTCGAAGAACCAGAACGGCATCGAGGCTGACCAAATGGCTACACTCATCCATAGTGTGGAACCACACAATTTTAGTTTCAATTATTCTGATATAGTGTGGTGTGTCTTTTCATGCGCAACTTCAACTCAGAGGGAGCAACGCTTTCTTTTTTTCTCCAGAGAAGCAACGAAGCATGGCGCCTACGTTGATGAGCACGATTTACGCTGCTGCGAGCGGGATTTACCCCAGGCCAAGCGAAAACAATGTAAACAATGTACGAGATCTGCGTGGTGATGTATGTGTCCGAAGATTGCGCGATTCTGACTCGCGGTGATGATGTTTGCGTTTTGTTAACTTGCAGTCACAAGCGAATAGCATATCTGCGCCACCTGGGTACTATTGGTTGCCACGAGATTTAGGCAAATACGATCGTCCTGCTACCCTTCGGTATGATCAACATGGATTATGGTATTTCTGTATGATTTGCATGTGCATTGAGGATGTGCGGTCAAACTGCGTGCAAATGAATAACGCGCAAAACACTATCAGAGCACTAATTTCGGTGCTGTGCGGTGTTGTGGTGCTCATAGTGAAAATCCAGACCTGCCCGAGTTGATGGACGGCGTGTGGGAGAGGCGCAAAGACGACATTACGTTGCGTGTGGCGTAGATGCCAGGACTAGTAAGACACCTCGCGATGCCACACCATCTTTTCGATGAAGTACTTTCTCTTGATAAAGTTACCATGTATGGAGAGGTATTACCATTTGGTCCCTCATATTTAATATTGGTTTCATTATGCTCTGCTTCTTGGCCATTTTCAGCGAATCAATATCCATTACGAGATACGTATCACATTTTTATTGGTTGAAAAAATCACGTTTCGGTTATGACGAGATCAATTTCCCCCTCGGTTGCAAAAGCGGAGAGAGCAGAGCTGGTGCGGGAAGGAGCGGCGCTTCGGGCAACGAGACTCTTCGACAAACGCTTAGTAGCAGTTAGTTAGTTCCCGTTCGGAGCGTTAATCCCTCGCATACACACAAAACAAGAGATAGACAAGAAAAATGGCGATGCCTACGATGGCTGCGATTGCCAAGCGCATGACGGGTGCCGCAAACGACTCCAAGTTCTTTAGCACGACGAAAAAAGGTGTGAAAACCACTTGGTTGTGTTGTATAACAAGCGTCGTTGGCTTAACATACATGAGTGTATAGGAGAGACGCACGAGTTACGGCAGGAACTGGCGAACCCGAGTCGGGAGAAGAAGAAGGATGCCGTGAAGAAGGTGATTGCCAACATGACAGTCGGCAAGGATGTGTCGATGCTGTTCACGGACGTAGTCAATTGCATCCAAACTGGTACACTTCTCCCATAAACAGCATGATGTGTATGATGGAATAATAGCTTATTGTATGCAATGGGTATCGTGTGGCCATAGCGGATACTCAATTGAAGAAGTTGGTGTACTTGTATTTGATCAACTACGCCAAGAGCAACCCAGATTTGACGATCTTGGCCGTCAACACCTTCGTCAAGGTAATGACTGGTAGTTGAGGTGCTTGTATAATGTTCATGGTCTGTCTGGACTAATAGTTTTTAAATTGTGTGTCTTGTTAGGACGCTGCTGATCCAAATCCGTTGATTCGAGCGTTATCGGTGCGAACGATGGGGTGCATCCGCGTCGACCGCATCACTGAGTATCTATGTGAGCCTCTACGTCGGTGTCTGCAGGATGAGGTGTGTGTATACGTCATGCCTTGTTTCTTTTGGATTAAAACAGTCAGTGCCAAACATGTATTTCCTATCCATTGTAGGATCCTTATGTGCGTAAAACGGCTGCCATTTGCGTCTCTAAGCTCTACGATATCAATCCAGATCTCGTTGAAGAACAGGGTTTTTTGGATATGCTTCGGGATTTGATCTCAGATTCGAATCCAACGGTGGTTGCAAATGCCATTGCCGCACTGTCCGAAATTTCGGAAAACGGCAGTCAGCAGCATGCTTTCAAGATCACAAAGTCAGTATTGCAAAAGCTGCTCGCTGCATTGAACGAATGCAATGAGTGGGGCCAAGTTTTTGTGTTGGATGCGCTCGCGAACTATTCGCCAGCGGATTCACGAGAAGCAGAGGGAATTATTGAGCGTGTTACTCCACGTTTGCAGCACGCTAACTCTGCTGTTGTACTGTCAGCAGTCAAAGTGATCATGAAATTCTTGGAGAAAGTATCTGATGCTGACACGGAACGTAATCTATCCCGTAAAATGGCTCCTCCACTCGTCACGTTGTTGTCGGCAGAACCCGAAATTCAATACGTTGCGTTGCGTAACATCAACCTGATCGTCCAAAAGCGTCCCACGATCTTAGCGAACGAGATTAAGGTATTCTTCTGCAAGTACAACGACCCTATTTACGTCAAGATGGAAAAGCTGGAGATTATCATTCGCTTGGTCTCGGAGCGAAACATTGAACAGGTACTGTTGGAGTTTAAGGAGTATGCTACAGAAGTGGATGTCGATTTTGTTCGTCGCTCTGTGCGTGCTATTGGTCGATGTGCCGTGAAATTGGAACGTGCTGCGGAGAAATGCATTAATGTGTTGCTGGAATTGATTCAAACCAAGGTCAACTACATCGTCCAAGAGGCTATCATTGTTATCAAGGACATTTTCCGCAAGTATCCGAATCAATATGAAAGCATCATCGCCACACTCTGTGAAAACTTGGATACTTTGGATGAACCAGAGGCGAAGGCATCGATGATTTGGATCATTGGTGAATATGCCGAACGAATTGACAACGCGGATGAATTGCTGGATTCCTTCATTGACGCGTTTGATGATGAAACGGCTCAAGTGCAACTGCAATTACTTACGGCGACGGTTAAATTGTTTCTTAAGCGCCCGAACGAAACCCAAGAAATGGTGCAGAAGGTACTCCATAAAGCCACGGAAGAATCAGACAACCCAGATCTTCGAGATCGTGGGTATGTTTACTGGCGTCTATTGTCGGCTAACCCAGAAGCCGCTAATGCAGTGGTGCTCGCTGAAAAACCCGTCATTAGCGACGATACATTCGCACTAGAGCCTTCAATTCTGGACGAACTCATTGGCAAAATTTCAACTCTTGCCAGTGTATATCACAAGCTGCCTAGCGCGTTTGTTGTTCGATCGACTGTGTCTGAATTACGTGAGCAAAACGAAGATGATGGAGACCGTGGTGATGATGAAGATGAAGGTTCCTCTGATCGACAAGACTATGGCGGACAAGGCGATACACCCGTGGATTTATTGGATATGGGTGGGTTGTCGATGGATTCTTCAGCGCCAAAGTCTTCCCAAAACAGTGGAGCTGCGGCTCCAAATCTAGTGGATATCTTCGGTGGCTCCAGTCCCGCACCGTCATCATCCGGATCTGTTCTGCAAAAGAAACTCTTGATGAATGCTCAGCAGGGCAAGGGATTGATCATGAAAGGTGCATTCACTCGTCAAAACGGCAACTTCGTATTGGATGTCGATTTCGAAAACCAGTCACCAGCACCAATCTCGGGCGTCGCTGTTCAACTCAACAAAAGTACCTTTGGTGTCGTCCCTATGCAACAACAAGTTAATTTCCAGTATCCATTGGCTCCAGGACAAACGATCACGCATACCATCCCAATGGGCGTTAATCCAGGTTTTGTCAACACTCAAGCAGCACCGAATCTAAACATTCAAGTCGCCATCAAGAACTTGTCGAGTGGGGACGTGGTGTATTTCCAGACCGAGATGGATCTGCAAGCAATCTTCGTGGAGAGTGGCGGCCTAGAGAAGACGGAATTTATTAACATGTGGAAGAGCATCAGTGAATCTAACGAGCATTATTTCACGGTTGGAACCGGGAACCGAAATGTGGACGCCGTATCCGAGCTGCTGAAGAAGAGCAACGTGTTTTATGTGGCAAAGCGCGCGATCGACGGCAAAGAGATTGCGTATTTCTCGATCAAGACCATGACGAATGTCATCGCGCTCTTTGAATTCACGTTTGATGGATCAGGAACCAGCAAAGTGTGCCTGAAAACGGAACAAAAAGCATTCAATGGACTGTTGCAGCGAACGATTGAGAGCTTGTTTGCACATTAAGAAAATGAGAAGGAAACTATACTTTTGTTTGAGAAAAGTGCACAAAGGTAAGTAAAGCTTCCTTTCACTCCCAAAAGCTGTCGCTTCTCGTTTTTGTGTAGGCTTGTTTAAATCGTAGCTTCTTCATTCTAAACAATCAAAAATGTACGTCTCGCAAATGACTGCACGTGTTCTTTCTTGTAGTGTGTCCAATTTCGTGTATAAGGTACGAGTTGGCTGTGGCATAGACATCCATAGCACCGCAGGGTCGTGCTCACTGACCTCTACATGCAAGAAGAGAAAAAAACGCAGCTGGTGATACTCCAGAGTTGAGACTTGAGAGATGGGAGGTATCGTCTGCAAGAGTGAGGGGTGGACGAAAGCAGCTTGAAGATTCGAGGAATACAATGTGATGCAGTTTGAAATATTATCGATCTTATACGGTGACGCAAACGGATTTTTTCATATTTCTTTAACTTCAGCGCATCTGAGCCACTCGATTATGGATGCATTGACAAACAAGCTGCCGCTCATTTGGTTTGCTGCTGTGGATCTTCTGATCTCATCTAGTATTAGCAACACTTTTTTTTTAGTATTGCATCCACTACGAAGTACTTCGCCTGGCTCATGCCAAAAATCAAGTTATGATAATCATCAGTCGCTGCAAGTTGACTGGAGTTGGTTTATATATCAACGTCTGACTGCAGCACTTGCTGTCAACGAACGCCATGAGAAATCGTCACGTGAACCTGAGAAAAGATAGATAGGCTGCTGGTGCATCATTTCCACTCTTTGTGTACAGAAACAGTTATATATTGTGGGGCCGATGAGCTAGGTTCATCTATTCGCACGTGCATCAATTATCAATGAACATACAAATGCTGATTAAAGATAAGAAAGTGTTGGTGGTTTATGTTTCAACACGTTAATTCTTGGTGATGTTGTCGATCAGACAACCCATTCACATAGATAAAAGCTAGGGTTATTAGCATGTAAAGCATCATATTTAAAATAAAACACAAAAACGCAAAATGCATTCGACTTCGATACAAGTCTGACGTTTATACGAACAAAAAATCCAGATTCAGTTGTGCCTTTCGAGTGTCGTAGGACCTACAATTTTTGTGTTGATTTGCTAGGCTTGCTGTTTTTACTTGCATAGTGAAGCGAGGCGTACAATCTCTTTCGTCATGCCTTGTACTAATCAATATTTGTGCCCCTATGTATCCATTTTGGTTGCTAAGGCATCTGTGTAGTACATCCACCATCATTCAAGCGCTCATTTCCATTTCTTCCTCACGAAGCCCCATCCACATATACTCGATTCCAAGCACAATTATGGACTTTTCTTCGGCTTTTGCTGCAGCCTCCGACGTTCTCACTACTGCCGCTACTGCACACATTCAAAATACAAACACATTCTTGGTGTACATGGACCAACTCCTGCAGCCATGGGTGAACGAAGCGGACTGCAAGGAATCCACTCCAGCCAACGTTAAGAACCAGAGCATGTCAACAGTAGCACCAGCTACCAGTGTTCCAACTCATAGCTTCTCTACCAAGACCGATTTAAAGCTACTCAACCATACGACTGCAACAGATTGCAGAGATATATCCGTTGAAGCAAAGTTACCATTATCATAAGGGCATCACATCAGTCAGCTTCTTCAACAATTCCATAAACAATAATTTGCTTTGATTTAACTTTTTCGAATTGAATCGTCCAAACTGTCTACTGATATCAAGACATTTTGGAGAAGACATGCCATTTTCCTCGCGTTTGAAGGAAGCAAAGCGACATTTTCATCTCTAATGCACACTTTCACAATTGTTCCTGTGCACGCAGATGCTAACAAATCTAGATTCAGGAACGTTCTCACACGTTGATGAAGATGCTGGCTTACAGTGTGTTTTTTGAGATGCAATTTCGGATCGGATGACCGGTCTCTTTCACAGAGAAAATGTGTCGATCTCATCTCGTATCTGAGACATAAATTGAGTATGATTTCAGTCATCTTAACCCATGCAATATACACCCGTTGATGATCAGTCTAAAGGTGAAGGCTTAGTCTCAAGTCACTACTTGGTATACTGTAATTGAGATTTTATTGCCCATGTTGAGTTGAATCTCATGGATAAATCCAAGAAATAAGCTATGAGGTAGTTGCGCCAGGTATGCGAGCATACCACAAACCTCACGACGGAAGAAACAACAAAAAACGAATGACATTTGTTGGGTCTCAGTTATAAGATTCAGCAGATGGAAGGTGTCGTTTGTAAGAGCGGGTTTGCTGCACAGGTTGAAGTGAATGGATACAAGGTGCTGCGTCTTTGCCGCTATTTAGGATGGAGGTGCGAGCGCAATGCCCTTTTGCTGGCGACTGTCGATCTTTTACGGTAAAACAAATGAATTTCTTTTTTATCTCCACTAACTATAGCCAATCAATAGTGGATGTATCAGTAAATTCCCGCTCTTTGCACAGCATGCGCTGAGATGTCCACTCTCTCCATAGTCGTCGCGATATTTGGCCTGGCTCACGACGAAAATCCAGTTTACTGCCACAATATGACTAGAAAATAATGACAGCAGGTTAACAAGTTCCACTGTCAATTACTATTGCGATCGGCCCCCACTAAAACGCCAAGCACTAACTGGAAACAACCATCACTAAAACGTCATGCAGAGAAGAGGCAATGCCGGAGAGACATGCAACTTTGGTAGTTGTGACAAGAGCCGTACATAGTTCGAAAAGGCAGTGATCATGGTGATCTGTACTATTATATCGATGTGCACCGCTATTTGACAAACATATGTTGTCAATCCATCTCGATGGTTTATACTTGAAAATTACGTCCGATGTAATCGATGATGGAGAATATCACAGTTATGGTCGACGCACACCGTTCTAAAGCGACTCAAACGCGCTGATACAATGTGCTGAACGCGAAAGTTGAGTCTTCATCAAATGCATAAGCTGAGATTCTTCTAAAGAATGCCTATCAATATTTTATCAAACTCTGGTCGTATTGTCTACCTGATCACCATCCGTGATCAACGTAAAGGATAGTAATGAATACAGCAGTGGCTCGACAAAATGTCCCATCACCATGGTCTTGCCATGCGTTCTTTTCGCTTTAACCAATTCGTCCGGCTTCTTGCAAACGAGAAAATCCAGAGAGATTTGTGCCTACGTGCAGTATATAAACCACAAATTTGGGGTGGCGCTCCGTTCGTTCTCTGTTTTAATCACATGACAGCGGCACATAAAAATATCTCCTCGTCGTTCATTGGAGTCTGTGCCATGGATGTACCCACATTATCATTGCGACAAAACCACAATTTGGTATTATCTTTTCGCTCCTAGACCTCATTTCTGTTTTTCTGTACTAAGCCCCATTTCCAACACAGCCTACAATCCCCGACAATGAACTTCACAACGACTCTCGCCGCTGCATCCGATGCTCTCACCATTGCCGCGAGTGCGCACATCAAAGACACTGCCACGTTTTTGGCATATCTGGATAAACTCATGCAACCATGGATAGAGGGAGACAATTCCAAGGAAACAACTCTAACCAATGGCAATCACGAAGACTGCTCAGCAATAGCAACAACATCGACCATACGAACTCATGGAGTTACATCAAGTGCCAGCACCTGTGCCCATGGCCGACACATAACAACACGCCAGGGGGATGCTATCTTCGTTGGAACAAAACAAGCATAGTTACTCGTCAATATCGTAGTATCCCATTCAAACAAAATTAATAATGCATGATGTAGTCTTTCATATATTTTTGAGAATAAAGTGATCGTTTTCGTAACCAGCTTATAGGCGTGTTATTTTGTGTCTAGCTGCAGATACTTTCTCAGTTTGGCTTAGGCGCAGCGAGCATAGCTTTATGACCGCAACCATGCACGAAAAACTTGGCGCATGATGGCTGTGCACGAATGGTTTTCACCGAGTGCAGCTCTACAAGGGTGTGATTGAACTGTACACTTTGTATTCGGAATAAATAAACCTAAATAGTGGACTTTGTGTACCCACGTACTGCTATTCGTCTTAATAGAAGCCCTGCGTACTTACAAGGACATTGAAGTAGACATTTTCGCTTCTGCTTGTGGAACACAAAATACTCATATGCATCGGTGCTTCGGTGTGCGGCGATTCCACTGTGGTCGACACCAGTTCGCACTTTTCGCTCTTCTACGGAAATCAACTAACTGGTCACGATGATGAACTTCCTCACAACCTTCGTCGCTCTGCCCAATACCCTTCTCACTGCTGCAATTGCACACATCAATAACAATAATATTTTTGGTGTATCTGGAGAAGATCTTGCATCCATGATTAAATGAAGACAAATGGTGGAATCAACTCAGATCCAATCAAGAAACAAGATCTGCAATATTCTCGACTACATCCACAGGCGTTGAGTCGATTCATACCATAAATAACAGCTGCCTCTAACAACTTTAATTCGATCCAAATACGAACCTATTGGATGACCTCACTAATCCCTACAAGTCTCCCTCTGGTCTCATGTAGAGAAAACTGAATCGCTTCGATGTGGATCAATATGTCCAAGGTGCATATCACGCGATAATGGTCCTGAAGTAATGTACAACTAGTCCCCATTTTTCCCTTGATATACAATAGCCAAGGTGAAGTTGCTGGCAGTTCTCTCAAGCCGTTATGTTCCGGAGCTAGAAGAAGTTTGAAATGGGTTCATTCACAAGTGTCAGCTACCTCAGATATTCTATGCATTAAACTCGAGGGATAGAAAAAGATTCACGCACTGACATTTAATTTTGTTAAAGTTCTGTGTCGTTCAAAACTCCCACTGACATTCAATGAGACGACAACCTTGCAAAACACGAAACAGTGTCCTATCGGACGATACAGTCACTCTCAATTTATCTGTAGGTGACACCAGGAGCGACGCTGTCGAGCCACGTGCGAGCGACAGACACACGCGAGTACACACCAGGATATCCAGCCAAACCACAGCCGTTACCCCAGCTCACCACACCGATCAAGACATCTTCCGATGTATTTTCGACGATCAATGGACCGCCCGAGTCACCTTGGCACGAATCCTTGTTCACAACACCACCAGCACACAGCATGGTACTGTCGACACTAAGCACCTTAGCACACGCGGTGTTGCTCACAATCGGGACGTCAACGCGGCGCAATTCACGGGATTGTGAACCACCCGAAGAGGTGGTGCCCCACCCCATGACCGTGGCGACATCACCAACCACAGCGTCTGAGCCATCAGCAGCCGCGATTGGCACCGGTGTGTACGTACTAGCGCGTTCCAATTCCAAAACCAAGAAATCGTACGAGTTGGTCGAGCTCCGATAGCTCGGGTGACGTGTTTGCTTGACGACACGGATCTGCTCGCCGTCGGTGCTACCGCTGAGGTAATGCGTACCGACCGAGACGTACTTGATACTGCCATAGCAGTGAGCAGCGGTCAACACATGCTTGGGAGTGATAAGCGAGCCACCACAGAAGTCAGTACCAGCAGCAGTGCTGCGGATACCGGTAGTGTATGTCTTTTGGCCCGTAGGGACAACGGTGCCACCGAGGATGAAAGGCGTGAGGTTGGTGGTGTCCTGTACGTCGATAGGGAGTGATTGTAGGTTGAGATACTCAGCGTAGGACAAGGCAGTGGAGTTGTCGTCTTGAGCGTTGGCAAGAGTGGCAGCGAGAGCAGCGGCGAGCGCAGAGAGGAAGGCAGCGATTTTCATGCTTGGTACTTGTAGTGGGCGGAATTGTAAGTGTGCAGGACGAAGCAAATGCAAGAATGAGGCATTGGGGGACGAAAGATAAACGAGCTGGTGAGCTTTGTAGTCTCGTGAGCTCAACAGAGGATTACGAAGCTTTATAGATAAACCACATTGTCCTTTGCTTTGATGAACCTACATGTTCATTGAAATTCGAGCAGAAAGCTCCAGACCATATGTTGGAGATTCTTTTTTCTGTTCGGATTGCAAATTCATATTGAAGTGCATTGGATACATGAGTGGCATGTGCAACTTACAGCAGTATCCAAAATGCGTATCTTTTAATCAGATGCTGACCAAGCGTTGCTCATCGGGCTTGTGCACTCACGCGTTTCTCTATGTTACTTTTTTGTTTTTGGATACTATTGACCAGAAGTATGATCCGTACAGAGTAGCCGTTGACAAAGTCGAATGTGTGAAGCAAGACATTATGATAGTATACGTTAACAATGTACTCCTGTAAAACCAAATATTAGTCTTCCTTCGAATTTTGATGACGCAGGATATATAGCATACATGGTATACATCGCGCTGACCTCAAGGAGCTGGCAGAACAATTATTAATTAAATCTATAATGAAAATGAACAGTGCACGCCTTGCATTGTACGCTGGAAGATACCAATAAAACGGTAATTTGATTACCCCTGAGCAATGGGACGCAGTTCTCTGCGAGCAGTCAAATCGATAATTTGTTGCGTCTTTCATGTGTGCAATTCTAAGGCATACGCTGTTACTCAATTGCAAATATGCGCAATGACCCTTGTGTCCAAGTTAGCCATACAGTATCGACACCAAATGCCTTCAATCTGAGAATGACCGTCCATCTCCACTACATCTTTAATTCGATAACTAGTCAACAGGTCAGGTAGTTTGCGAAGAACAACTCGGCGAATGCTGTTAAACACATGGCAGTTGAGCGATGAGCTTTTTACGGTTGTTGAGTCAGTGATGTGCAGTTGTGGACCAATATTAGCACTGATGAGTGTGTTTCTGATGATATCATATCATCTAACGTACATGCACAGTAATCTAAAGGGTATCTCACCACTCAGGAAATGGATAAAAAGCGATAAGGTGGAAACATTAAAAGAAATTCGAATCCATTATGCCTTCACGTCTGGCGATGAATTCTCTACCAGACTGAAGGAATTCATGTAATGTATGGGCAGCTTCGTAATCGCACTAAAAATATTGTTGTTGATACCAGGCTTGCAGGAAAAGCCAACCTACTGACTTTACTTATTAGCATGATAAATGCACTGCTATAACTCATGTCTATATGGTTTTGAGCGAAAATTGGGCTCATTTCACGATATTCTGTAGCATATGAGGCATCTGATTACACGACTCAAATGAGAATCAGTCAGCGTATCTTCGAACAGATGGGCGCGCCACTTTTCTTGTTTGTTGAAGCACAATCTACTTGCAAGTCCACTTCGTTAACTTCATCAACGTCGGGCATCATCAAGCACGGACAGCAAAAAATACGCGTCTGATTGGCACATCTAATTACAAATTCGAAGCCTCGTAATCCTCTGTTGAGCTCACGAGACTACAAAGCTCACCAGCTCGTTTATCTTTCGTCCCCCAATGCCTCATTCTTGCATTTGCTTCGTCCTGCACACTTACAATTCCGCCCACTACAAGTACCAAGCATGAAAATCGCTGCCTTCCTCTCTGCGCTCGCCGCTGCTCTCGCTGCCACTCTTGCCAACGCTCAAGACGACAACTCCACTGCCTTGTCCTACGCTGAGTATCTCAACCTACAATCACTCCCTATCGACGTACAGGACACCACCAACCTCACGCCTTTCATCCTCGGTGGCACCGTTGTCCCTACGGGCCAAAAGACATACACTACCGGTATCCGCAGCACTGCTGCTGGTACTGACTTCTGTGGTGGCTCGCTTATCACTCCCAAGCATGTGTTGACCGCTGCTCACTGCTATGGCAGTATCAAGTACGTCTCGGTCGGTACGCATTACCTCAGCGGTAGCACCGACGGCGAGCAGATCCGTGTCGTCAAGCAAACACGTCACCCGAGCTATCGGAGCTCGACCAACTCGTACGATTTCTTGGTTTTGGAATTGGAACGCGCTAGTACGTACACACCGGTGCCAATCGCGGCTGCTGATGGCTCAGACGCTGTGGTTGGTGATGTCGCCACGGTCATGGGGTGGGGCACCACCTCTTCGGGTGGTTCACAATCCCGTGAATTGCGCCGCGTTGACGTCCCGATTGTGAGCAACACCGCGTGTGCTAAGGTGCTTAGTGTCGACAGTACCATGCTGTGTGCTGGTGGTGTTGTGAACAAGGATTCGTGCCAAGGTGACTCGGGCGGTCCATTGATCGTCGAAAATACATCGGAAGATGTCTTGATCGGTGTGGTGAGCTGGGGTAACGGCTGTGGTTTGGCTGGATATCCTGGTGTGTACTCGCGTGTGTCTGTCGCTCGCAC
>BCKE01000017.1:193662-204048 GCA_001600495.1 Pilasporangium apinafurcum | reverse complement strand
GTGCGAGCGACAGACACACGCGAGTACACACCAGGATATCCAGCCAAACCACAGCCGTTACCCCAGCTCACCACACCGATCAAGACATCTTCCGAYGTGTTTTCAACAATCAACGGACCACCCGAGTCACCTTGGCACGAATCCTTGTTCACAATGCCCCCAGCGCAGAGCATGGTGCTGTCGACGCTGAGTACGCGAGCACACTGAGCGTTGCTCAGAATTGGGACATCCACACGGAGCAATTCGCGAGATGGCGAACCGCCATCCGAGGTGTCTCCCCACCCCATGACCGTGGCGACATCACCGACCACAGCGTCTGAACCATCGGCAGCCGCGAGCGCCACTGGTGGAAATGTACTAGCACGTTCCAATTCCAAGACCAAGAAATCATTCGAGTTGGTCGAGCTGCGATAGTTCGGATGGCGTGTTTGCTTGACGACACGGATCTGCTCACCATCAGTGCTACCGCTGAGGAAGTGCGTGCCGACTGAAACGTAGCGGATGTTGCCGGGAGCACAGTGAGCAGCGGTCAACACATGCTTGGGAGTGATAAGCGAACCACCACAGAAACCTTGACCAGCAGCAGTGCTGCGGATGCCAGTGGTGTAAGTCTTGGTATTGGCAGGGACGACGGTGCCGCTGAGGATGAAGGGCGTGAGATTGGCGGAGTCTTGTACACCGGTAGACAAAGATTGCAGGTTGAGGTACTCAGTGTAGGACAAGGCGGTTGAGTTGTCGTCTTGAGCGCTGGCAAGAGTGGCAGCGAGAGCAGTGGCGAGTGCAGAGAGGAAGGCAACGATCTTCATGATTAGTGCTTGAGGAAGGTATGCTTGAAGTGCACAGAGCGAGGCAAATGCAAGAGTGAGAGTTTAGAGCTGAAATCAACACCAGATCCCTGTGAGCTCACTATAATGCGAGATTAAAAACCTTCGTCTTCATGTTTGGATACGTCCATCTTTTTTTTGCTGTTATTACTGTTCGGGGTTGATGTTTATTGCTGATGATGGGTATCTTCATCGTATTGGCAAATCGTTTAGCAATGTAAATGCGTCATGCCTTTGTTTTTGTATATAGCATATATGTTGAATACGGATTGGAAAATCTCTGCGTCTTTGTATCAAACGATGAGTTTTCTGTTCGGCAAATCTTTAGGAGCATGCATGACTGTTGTGCTATAGTATTTATTTCATAATCTAAAAAGGTGTATCTTTAATCAGATTCGGATAAAAAGTTGCATTCCAAGCAAGTACACACACGATATTTGTCACTGTTTTTGTTCAAAGTGACTACGGAAGTGTACTGTAACGAAGAGGAAAAATCAAAGAATCTGCCTGTACAAAGTAAGGCAATGAAGACATATCCGATTCATGTACACCGAGACGATGAGTTTGGTAAATGCGCAAATGTCTAAACTGAATTATGGATACTCGGAGGAAACTGAAAATCACTTCTCTTGGCATCGACAACGCGCTGCATTGGATTTTGTGGACATCGTCTCTGTATAACGGATATGACAGGACGAATTTTATGAAGTGTAGTCTGTAACGAAGTGTACAATCAGGGTATCTCGGATCTGGACCTGGATGCAAATAATACTTCGTATTGTTAATACTGCATGCAGCATTTCCGGTCTTGAATATTTATTATCTGGCCTCGGATATCACTTATCTAATCTTGAGAAGCAAAAGATTACTTATACGAAGTTTAGCTTACTTGAGATTAATCGCTGAAACAAATTCAACTGCATCGATGATGAGTTGACTGGATCACTTTCACATTGGGATAGTAAATGTCACATGCTTTCAATCTGAGAATAGAGTAGTTAATCTTCACCTGTTGTAATTGCTTTGTTGTTATCACCAATCCCGTGAAAAGAAAGCTTCTGAATAATATACCGACACAACACCGAGGTAGCAGCCATTTTGTGCTTGTTCAGTCACTGCGTTTTCTTGTGAAACAACTATATCATCTATGAATGACCGCCAGCATTTTTTCCAAAAGTATTTAGATGCGGTACATTGATTTCAAGTACCTCAATGCAATAGGAATCTACTCAGTGGCAATACGAAACGAAACCATCGAGACACGAATACTAATTCGTAGCATATATGCATTAAAACATCCCCAACTTGAATTAATTAATGCAATTTACGTCCTACTTTACCGTGGCATGAATCTAATTGTCGCTTCAAGTGTCAACATCTTCCAGTAGCACTTACTCATTATTGCTTCTAGAGATTAATATTATAACGCGCTGATATTACCCATTTCATTCGATCCGCAAATCACTAAATGAGTGCAGGTGACAATTTTCTTACACCATAGGCATCTGATTATCATCCGTTGGATGGGAAACAATCAGCATATCTTCACGATCTTAGAAGACGTAGTTCCACTAGTTTCATGTCTTACAAAAACCCGACGCATTTGCCAATACGATGAAGATACCCATCATCAGCAATAAACATCAACCCCGAACAGTAATAACAGCAAAAAAAAGATGGACGTATCCAAACATGAAGACGAAGGTTTTTAATCTCGCATTATAGTGAGCTCACAGGGATCTGGTGTTGATTTCAGCTCTAAACTCTCACTCTTGCATTTGCCTCGCTCTGTGCACTTCAAGCATACCTTCCTCAAGCACTAATCATGAAGATCGTTGCCTTCCTCTCTGCACTCGCCACTGCTCTCGCTGCCACTCTTGCCAGCGCTCAAGACGACAACTCAACCGCCTTGTCCTACACTGAGTACCTCAACCTGCAATCTTTGTCTACCGGTGTACAAGACTCCGCCAATCTCACGCCCTTCATCCTCAGCGGCACCGTCGTCCCTGCCAATACCAAGACTTACACCACTGGCATCCGCAGCACTGCTGCTGGTCAAGGTTTCTGTGGTGGTTCGCTTATCACTCCCAAGCATGTGTTGACCGCTGCTCACTGTGCTCCCGGCAACATCCGCTACGTTTCAGTCGGCACGCACTTCCTCAGCGGTAGCACTGATGGTGAGCAGATCCGTGTCGTCAAGCAAACACGCCATCCGAACTATCGCAGCTCGACCAACTCGAATGATTTCTTGGTCTTGGAATTGGAACGTGCTAGTACATTTCCACCAGTGGCGCTCGCGGCTGCCGATGGTTCAGACGCTGTGGTCGGTGATGTCGCCACGGTCATGGGGTGGGGAGACACCTCGGATGGCGGTTCGCCATCTCGCGAATTGCTCCGTGTGGATGTCCCAATTCTGAGCAACGCTCAGTGTGCTCGCGTACTCAGCGTCGACAGCACCATGCTCTGCGCTGGGGGCATTGTGAACAAGGATTCGTGCCAAGGTGACTCGGGTGGTCCGTTGATTGTTGAAAACACGTCGGAAGATGTCTTGATCGGTGTGGTGAGCTGGGGTAACGGCTGTGGTTTGGCTGGATATCCTGGTGTGTACTCGCGTGTGTCTGTCGCTCGCACGTGGCTCGACAGCGTCGCTCCTGGTGTCACCTACAGATAAATTTTGGTTGTGACATTCACAGAACTACGGGCTGTTTGTAACGTTGTAGTATGACTGTTTCATCTTTTGCTCTAACGATAGAATTTTTCTAGGACGAGATTGATTCTTAAATACAAAGTTAATGTTTTTGCGTGCTATACTCTTGTTATCATGGCTACTGTTCTTTTCGTTGTTGCCATGAGAGAATAGAAGGAGATTTTGAGAATGTATTGGTATCGCAGTTGATACTGGCGAAGAACATGGAATCACTCTTTGTTGTGCATCAAGCGTGCCCTCTAACTCAGCACGCTTCCTATGTCGTTGTTCTAGAACATCGAATATTTGAAAATATTGAGTGCATATAAGCATCGCAGCAGGCTCTCTGTTTAAGAGGAAGACAGTTGTCATAACAATTTTTCTGAGTTATTAGCAACTCATTGTCCTCTCCAATGATTGGATGGCGCCAGTTCACGCAGTAGACACACGTCTGATTTTCATTGTTGTTATAACTGCTTGAATAGAAAGCTGGCGGTAGGTGATCAACAACGATGCTTCCACCGAAAAATCGGCTGGAGCCACCAACATGTGTGAGAAAGGAGGAAAACTGGTAAATAAAGTGACGTGTCTTGTCTCCCTAGACGCACTCTCCAAAACGGAGACTTGAGCATCAAAGATTGACTGGCACTACAGCATTGGTAGTTTCCTAGCCTAATCTTCACAGTTGACAGCTGAAATCCACCTATCAATCTACATGCCTGTTACTTGTAGTCGTGAAGTATGGAAGAGCCAAATACAAAGCGTATGATGTCGGGACTTTTTTCGGTCCTTGGGTGAGATTAAACGAGTTTGCAATTCTTTCTAGGTAAAGTATATTGCCTAGTTTTGATGCTAAAAATGAATTGGAGAATGAGTGGTGAGATGGATCAGAGAATGGATCCATCTTCTCTATATCCGTGATTTTTGTGGGGATAGTGTGAAGCGAGTAATTAACTAATTGTACATACGTGGATCTTAGTTTTGGAGTCTTGGTTGTTTGAATTGCGATTGAAAAGAGCCTGCAGTAGGGTTTTCAGCAAATGCCATCCAAATTTTATTCTGGAAATGTTTAATAGGATGTGGATCTGCGTCGCCTAAACTCATAGATGAAAGAGTAGATAAGTACTACCATTGGTCTCAATGGACTACAAAGTCCTCAGAGAAGTTGACTTAAAGCAAAATATGGGTCTAAGATCATCAAGGAGATTGATGTACTTATACCCTTGACACTTTACAGCAGCCATACTCCGACATATACTGAGCGCTGTTGTACAACAGATATCACGAGAGAGTCTTTTGAAAGGACCCACAAAGACAAATCTGTAAAACTAGCACAGAGCCATCTCTTTGTTAAAAGCATTCCACACATTCACATTTAATTTTGTTAAAGTTCTGTGTCGTTCAAAACTCCCACTGACATTCAATGAGACGACAACCTTGCAAAACACGAAACAGTGTCCTATCGGACGATACAGTCACTCTCAATTTATCTGTAGGTGACACCAGGAGCGACGCTGTCGAGCCACGTGCGAGCGACAGACACACGCGAGTACACACCAGGATATCCAGCCAAACCACAGCCGTTACCCCAGCTCACCACACCGATCAAGACATCTTCCGATGTATTTTCGACGATCAATGGACCGCCCGAGTCACCTTGGCACGAATCCTTGTTCACAACACCACCAGCACAGACCATCGTACTATCAACATCCAAAACATCTGCACAATCGGAATTGCTCCAAAGTGGCACATCCACACGACGCAATTCGCGAGACTGCGAGCCACCCGAAGAGGTGGTGCCCCAGCCCAAAGTGGTTGCCACATCACCTACAACAATGTCCGAGTCATCAGCGGCCGCGACTGGCACAGGAGTGAATGTACTGGCCGTCTCCAGCTCCAAGACCAAGAAATCGTACGAGTTAGTCGAACTTGAGTAGCTCGGGTGGCGTGTTTGCTTGACGACACGGATCTGCTCGCCGTCGGTGGTGCCACTGAGGTAATGCGTGCCAACCGAGACGTACTTGATACTGCCGTAGCAGTGGGCAGCGGTCAGCACATGCTTGGAAGTGATAAGCGAGCCACCACAGAAGTCAGTACCAGCAGCAGTGCTGCGGAYACCGGTAGTGTATGTCTTTTGCCCTGATGGCACGACAGTACCACCGAGGATGAAAGGCGAGAGGTTGGTGGTGTCTTCAACTTCGATTGGCAGTGACTGTAGGTTGAGATATTCAGTGTACGACAAGGCAGTGGAGTTGCCTTCAGCGTTGGCAGCTGAGGCAGCGAAGGCAGCAAGTGCAGCGAGCGAGGCGGTGAGCTTCATGGCTTGGTACTTGGGCTATTGCTTGGTAGCTGGGTGTGCAGGACGAAGCAAGTTGTAGAATGAGTTAGTTTTGGTAGCGGGTGTTGTGTAACACGAAGAAGATCAAGAGCAAGAACGTAGACAGAAAGCGAAAGCACATCTCATACCCTAGCTCCCATTTCTCGTCTTCTATTGATTCTCGATTAAAATGCCATTTGTACAGCGATCAATGTGGATTGTACAATGTGGTTTGTCATTGGTAATCAGATTTAAAAATGATCTGTTCGGAGCAAGAATTAAAAGAGACGATGAGACAGTTGTATGTGGACGAGTACACACGTCGCCTGATAACGCTACGTAGTCGACGATGATTTTTGCTGTCGGAAATATATACAAGTGGATGGTCTCGTGATGGCAGCAAGTTGCGACTATAGATGATTACCTCACAGGGCCTGGTGTCGTGTTGGTATTTAGAGATTTTCTTCTTTGTTGTTTGAATTAGTTGAAGTTAGTTGATATGTGCCTTCAATGGTAGCAATGTGAATAACACACCAAGCGTTTAAAAAAATCACTACCAGAGCGATTTCTAGGATGTATGTGTAAAAAAATATCGCATTCTCGGCGGTATAAGCTCGCCGTAAGTTGGCACAGCGCATCAAAGGAATGGAAATGCTGAGAGGATTGTTCATGTATGCATACAAACAGGTAACTGCAAGAGCGCACGTGGAAAAGCAGTTGCCCCGTGCTGTTAATGCAATGTTTTTGTTAGACTTTACTGTACGCTCGCGCAGATATACATCATGCTGCCTGCTACAGTTGCGAAAAGATCTTTCCCGTCATAATCAGACTGCCACCGAGAGTTGAACATACTAAAAACCTCAGTTTCATGCCCAATTACATCTCGGGTATAGTAAACCCGAATCGTTATCATCGTATACCCGATATACGTTCTTTAGGATCAGCGCTTCTTTGAGGTGATTCAGATACCTTTCTGACTTGGCTTCGTTATTGTTCGCCAGAAGGTAACTCTATACGATTTGTTCCCAAAGTTTAGTGATTCGCTTGAGATTGACCATACAAACAT
The DNA here is from genome assembly GCA_001600495.1 of Pilasporangium apinafurcum. Classification (NCBI taxonomy): domain Eukaryota; phylum Oomycota; class Peronosporomycetes; order Pythiales; family Pythiaceae; genus Pilasporangium; species Pilasporangium apinafurcum. The sequence goes on along the minus strand of BCKE01000017.1, from coordinate 197,152 downwards.
CCCTACGGTAGTCACAGTTCAATCTTTAAGTTTTGTTTGCTGGTCAGTTCTCTTTCGTCAAATTGCTCATCAGAAGTCACCAACGAGGCGAAGTCAGCTTAGGCTACGTAAAACTTGCTAACCAGTGAGCTCATCTGTCTACTTGAATATACAGAAAGTGACACAGACATTGCAACTGAAATCTCCATTTACCATAAAAATCATCAAAGTGCTGTCAACGTCGACTAGCCGAAGCACCAAAGCGATAATGCAAGTAACATTTGTTGCTGACGTATGTTACTATGAGCGAATGCGTTTTCTCTGGTGGTTGGTTTTGAAACTCAATGTAGCTTTTAGGCATGAACGCATTGGTGCCAAAACGCGTTTGGATAAGTGGTGGGGTGCTCCAGTCTGGTTTGGCTTGGGTAGCTATTATAGTCATGATCGGGTAAGCTTATCATCACGTGACTATAGTGGGATTTCTAGCAGACATTGGACAATGGTGGGATTGTGTCTGTGCTCATGATCTGTGAGTCAGCATGACCTGTCTGTTACTCCATTCTCAGTTGCAATTCAACGATGCCGAACCTATCTTTCGGTGAAAAAGATCCAGTATTTTCACTGGCCATGAGCAGCACGTGATCGAGAACGCCTTACATTTAGCAATCAGCAACACCGCATATTAGTGTCGAGTTATCTGGAGAAAGAGCAGAATCAAAGATTTGATCGTCGAAAGTAAGCATAGAAGCCCTACAGCACTACAGGCAGATTGTATGATGGATTTAGTTGACATAGCTATCGTTTAGATCAGCGCGATGAGATTCAGGCTAAATGGAGACTGTAAAGAATCCAAACAATACAACCGATAAACACGAAACGTGACTGGTTGATCTTGATCTGTCTCTTGATAATAGACAGCGAAGTGGGTATCCAACATCACATCACTATCCGATTTTGACGATTATAACATCTTATGAAGAAAAAAAACTTGATGCGCGCATTTACACTTAATTGTTTGTTAAGGCCAATCACAAACTTCGGATCGAAGATCAGCAAAAGAAAAATGATTAAAGTACTACAAAGCGAATGTAGGTCGATGTTAGAGCGCCAGATTTTATCTATAAGTGACACCAGGAGCAATGCCATCGAGATGTGCAAGTACACATCAGGGTATACAGTCAAACTACACCTGTTGCTTCAACTCACTGCATCGATTAAGACATCTTCCGACAAGTTCTTAACGATTGGTCACGCGTCTAGTCACGCCTTTTTGTCGACAGCTCATGTTGAATCAGTATTGAGATAGATCACATGCAGCAAATCTTCATCACAGTTTTTTTCTCACCTTCGTTTTCACAGATGACGCAGACGGGACTTGCTTCAGCTTTTCCTAGTGGGCAGCCAGCAACCCAACAACCTTCGATTAGTCCAGCATATTTTTCAATACAAGGCTCATCCCATTTTGGTGTCGTCATCATGCCAACAACCAAGAGACTGAAGCAGTCCCACTCATCCAAATCTGCCCAACGGCTCGTGGATGAAGGAATCTTCATCAGAGATTTGTTCGAGTTCACCACGGATAATGAACAGACCTTATGACATATAACCATTGCAAAAATCGAATAATGAATATTCTTTTAAAGGCAAAGGTACTGTTTGTTTCTACACAAACATCTTGATAACATTATTACATGCTTAATCGAAGCGAAGAAATCGTTTGTGAACTATCCTCAAATAGTTTATTTTGAGGAGTACTAGGGAATCAACTCATATTGCTATTTGTGTAAAACGCATCCTCAATTAGAACTTACTATTTGAGGTTGGAGTGAATGCAATCCATGTCCAATGCTGACTGCATAATTTCAATCACTTTGGTCTTTTTCGCTTTACCGCGCTGCTAGTTGAGGTGAAACAAGTGCTCACTTCAACAAAACTCCAGTTCAACACGACGGTAGATCTATTATCCTGATTAACACGAGACATTCTTGAAGCTGAGAATATCCCGGTGGGTACGGACACATCTCGTAGCGAAGGATGTGCATCAAGTACAACTGAGGAACTTGAACAATACTGACCTGTAAAAGAGCACACACTTGCTTGTGCGATTAAAGCACATATCTATCATGCATGTGTGGATATTTTTCTCTTCTTCTAGCTCCTTGTATTTACACATGCAATATACGGTGATGAATAATTATCATCACTTTCAGTGATGTGTTCTTTACGTGTCCATGACGAGAGGCATTATTTCTCAAACCGTAATGCGCTTGTCATATTGCCAAGAACCGAATTGCAGGTTAATTAAAAAATGCTTTACAACACCTGATCAAGTAATTTAATTAGCTGTAGTCGCAACTTGCTGCCATCACGAGACCATCCACTTGTATATATTTCCGACAGCAAAAATCATCGTCGACTACGTAGCGTTATCAGGCGACGTGTGTACTCGTCCACATACAACTGTCTCATCGTCTCTTTTAATTCTTGCTCCGAACAGATCATTTTTAAATCTGATTACCAATGACAAACCACATTGTACAATCCACATTGATCGCTGTACAAATGGCATTTTAATCGAGAATCAATAGAAGACGAGAAATGGGAGCTAGGGTATGAGATGTGCTTTCGCTTTCTGTCTACGTTCTTGCTCTTGATCTTCTTCGTGTTACACAACACCCGCTACCAAAACTAACTCATTCTACAACTTGCTTCGTCCTGCACACCCAGCTACCAAGCAATAGCCCAAGTACCAAGCCATGAAGCTCACCGCCTCGCTCGCTGCACTTGCTGCCTTCGCTGCCTCAGCTGCCAACGCTGAAGGCAACTCCACTGCCTTGTCGTACACTGAATATCTCAACCTACAGTCACTGCCAATCGAAGTTGAAGACACCACCAACCTCTCGCCTTTCATCCTCGGTGGTACTGTCGTGCCATCAGGGCAAAAGACATACACTACCGGTRTCCGCAGCACTGCTGCTGGTACTGACTTCTGTGGTGGCTCGCTTATCACTTCCAAGCATGTGCTGACCGCTGCCCACTGCTACGGCAGTATCAAGTACGTCTCGGTTGGCACGCATTACCTCAGTGGCACCACCGACGGCGAGCAGATCCGTGTCGTCAAGCAAACACGCCACCCGAGCTACTCAAGTTCGACTAACTCGTACGATTTCTTGGTCTTGGAGCTGGAGACGGCCAGTACATTCACTCCTGTGCCAGTCGCGGCCGCTGATGACTCGGACATTGTTGTAGGTGATGTGGCAACCACTTTGGGCTGGGGCACCACCTCTTCGGGTGGCTCGCAGTCTCGCGAATTGCGTCGTGTGGATGTGCCACTTTGGAGCAATTCCGATTGTGCAGATGTTTTGGATGTTGATAGTACGATGGTCTGTGCTGGTGGTGTTGTGAACAAGGATTCGTGCCAAGGTGACTCGGGCGGTCCATTGATCGTCGAAAATACATCGGAAGATGTCTTGATCGGTGTGGTGAGCTGGGGTAACGGCTGTGGTTTGGC